>OOFB01038320.1:412-31043 GCA_900323305.1 Trachyrincus murrayi
ATAATATATATAACAACCTGTAGGTTATTATATATATTATTTAAATATATATATATATATACATATATATATATATATATATATATATATATATATATATACACATATATATATGTATATATATATATGTGTATATATATATATATATACATATATATATGTATATATATATATATATATACATATATATATATATGTGTATATATATATATATATATATATGTGTGTATATATATATATATATACACATATATATGTGTGTGTGTGTGTGGTTGTTAGTACTTATTCAAATAGGTGTTTTTGTTATACTTTTAACAGCTGTGGTCAGTATTTGTCAATGCTCTTCTGTGTATGGATTAATCTGGGTTACCAGATTACCATTATTCAGTTAAAAACCTGTGCCAATCGTTAGAAATGAGAAATTTCCTAGGAAGTATTTTCATCTGAGCATCCACTGCATGTTGTTCACTTAACATTATTCATGTGATGTCCAACAGGGTGACGGGTCCGATAGCAGGATTCTAGCGGGCTCAACAGTACAACCGTGTCCAGGTGCTGTCCCCTGCAACATCCACCCGCCAACTTTGAAAACACAAAGTGCAATCTGCTGCTACGTAGCTTTTCACATATATTTATTATTGTAGAAGTAACAATCTGATCCTTTCATAAAAGTTTCACAAATATCTCGGACATATCTGGTTTTATAATGGTATAACGCGTCCAAGAAAATGTATGTATGACCACCAAAGAATTCATCCATATGAAATATACACTATTTACATATCATTTACACATGAACAAAAAGTACCATAAACACATTCATAAATAATATATCTGCCATTGGTGAAGTGCATTACTTTCCCAGACATTGCATGCATGTCAGTGTCTTGTAGTCCCAGCAGAGAGAGAGACTGTGACGAGGGTCTAAGACACGTGTTCCAGCCCGCCTCCGTAGGGGGAGTTTTGTGGCGTTTTTCTTTTTTATCGATACGACAGAGCGATGAAGGGCGTGTGCGAGAGGCGTAGGCCCGCGTGCTCGCAGGGCACGCCATGTCCGTCACGGCTGCAGCTGAAGGCCAGGCCCAGCTCCAGGGGAGGGGGCGGGGGCCTGTGGCTCCACCCTTCCCCCCACACATCACCACCCCCATCGTCATCATTGGTGTCCTGCAGGCCTGGCGCTTCTCGTGGACCCCCCCTGGAAGGCACCCCCAAGCGCAGCATGTTCACCGGGCTGGAAGCCCCTCCTCCGACACCACCTGCTGTCTCCCACAGCCCCCGGAAGAGAGACAGCAGGTCCACCTTGAGCTCCACCGTGTCCCCTCGTGACCACATGTTATACCTGGGGGGTGGAGAGGGAGATGGGTGTTCAAAAAATAGGTTTTCCACAAAGAAAGTAATCTTTTTTTAGTTCTCAAGGTGTGAGCGTGTGTGTCTCAATAGGTAGAAAGGGGAGAGACGGTTTGCACAAAAAGCATGACTCAGAACATTGTACGAACAGTTTACCTTGTAGGGAGGTTGCGCTTCGCCAGGAACAGCAGCACAGGTTGTATGGAAAGCTGTTGTGGGTTGAACATTTGCAGATGAAGTTCTGCTCTCATTATTGGCAGTGATAGCACATCTGGGGTGAGGAGGAACTCTGCGTGTGCACCTGGGGGGGGGGGGGAACAAAACCAAAATGCGCGTTCATTCTTCAGATTCATCCTGTAGGTCTGTGCACAGGCCTGCTTTTCTTCCTACATAAGCCTCAATACATAAGTGACGATTTTGATGTGAATGGTGTGCGGGTCTACTTCATCTTACCTTCACGCAAGTGACCTTGGATGCCTTTTACGTTTCTGCACAGGAATCCTTCTTGACAGCAGCGATACACGCGTCGTACGAAATTAAAAAGTGACTTTCCTGGGAAAACCGTGCTTCGCGAACCTCCCTGAGCAAACGAGCGCACACGGAGGCGCAGTAACGTGGCCATTTCCGCAGGCTGGTCTGTACTTTCCATCCAAGGGGCGGTGAGCTCCGCGCAGGGTTCCCGATGCGCATCCATCGCCTCCCTCTTCCACCTCTTCAACATGTGCAAGCGTGGATTGGATCTGTAGGACTCCTCCACAACATGTGGTAACGGTGATATATATTCCCTCGTGTCTACTGACCGATCCGTAAATCCACTGGCACTTGTCACCGCCGTCAGGAAACACAGTACGGTCCACGGGCACGCCATGGCGACTTGAGACGAGTCTCTTCCAAGTGGAAACGCGGAACTTTCGGGTTGTGCGGTGAGTCCGAGTCGCCCCTGTGGCTAACCTATATATCTCTAATGACAATGGGGGACACTTGCCACTTAGAATTTGAATCGTGGCCCTCGTCGTTGTCCCTCCCCTCTTTTTGTTCCCGTTCTTCACCACCCATTTACCGCCCGTTGTTTCCTTCTAATGCGCCTGCATAATGAGGCGCCGGCCTCGGCCTTTCACATTCAGCTGCTTGGCTAATGACAGTAATTACGCTGTTTGGATCGTCACAAGCCTCTTTTTACCGGCTATATACGAGGCAGAGACTCATTCTGATAACACAAACTCATGATTAGGACTTTATATGTGCATTTGGCCTACTTTAAATTCGCGCAAAGTCAAAGACACGGATCCCTAACTACTCTTAGACCGGTGCCATTACGGTGACGTCGGTAAACAAAGACGCAGCAGCTCACATGCAAACTACCAGCACTGTGATGAGGCGACCTGGGCCCCCTGTGGATAAAAACAAGCATTTACTAAAGAGGATTATTTATTTATTCGGTTTTAAACAGCGGCGTACACACGTACAGTCAACCCGTTCTTCTTGCAAACACTTTAAAATATTTATGAAAGACATACAATGACAAATCGTCATTGTATCATATTAATAAATATAATTGAATCTCTCTTCCGGGTTAAGGCCATTAAGAAATGCAAATCTATTAGCAAAATACACTGACAACATTGCGTTACATTTATGCAATAGTGTTAGAATTTATAAAGACACAAAGCCACAATTTATATTATGCTTCAATAACATAATAGAAAAAAGTACAAGATGTACATTTAACATACATGGCCTGAACTGAACTGCAATTTTGGGATCACAAAAGTTTTTTGTTTTACACTCCCCAAAATAAATCTTGAAAGCAGGCTTTCATCCAGAATTAGTTAGTCAAATCCTTCCCAGCAGAGATTAGTGGACGTTACAAAAGACCCTTGGGACTCCTGCAGATGTTCAAGCACAACCTTTCACCTCCCGCGTAACACTGTGATCAGAGCGTAGGGCCCCTTCCCCCGTCGCCCCCCAGCGCCGGATCAGAGGAGGCTGACCCCGTGTTTCAGCAGCCTGTGGCGGGCCTTGCTGGGCAAGGAGAAGGCCGTGTCCTGGTGGTTGGGGACCCCCGAGTTCCGCACTGTCCCGCCGTGCTGCAGGAAGTAGGTCTCTTGGGCAACGCTGCGACTGGCGTAGACCGCCGTCCTGGCACTCCTGACACACACACTTGCATTAAGAGGAGATTCTCATGCGTACTTGTATAATGTAGCGTTTTTCTGAGGGGTTTCAAGGTGAGCAGAATAGCCACCATGGTAGATAAATGCCGATCTCGACGTATTGAGGATTGAAATATTAAGAACAATATTTTGTTAAAAATACAATAAATGAAGTGAAGGCAGTAAAGGGAAGCTGTTCCTATAAGTTACCCTGTGACATCTTGACAACGGATACCATCCACAACCCCCCCCCACACACACACACACACACACACACACACACACACACACACAGTTGTGGCTTGCTGACCTGATAATAGCCTCCTGCAGAGCCTCACTGTTACAGAAATGCGAGTGGAGGAGCGCCGTGGCCCGGACAAAGCAGTGCCCCGGGTCCCCCCCCGCTACACCAGACAGGTTGGCTACAGGGAGACACGACAACAAGGGGGTCTCTACTGGAAATGCTGCAGCAGCGCAAATAACATGCATGCTACGTAGAAAGGGTTAAAAACATTTAAGCACAACGAGATTGGAAATGACCTACAAGGTTTTTAAGTTCAAACCTAAAACCTCGCTAAAAAGCCCTTTCCTAGTTAAAATTTAATAAAGAGACCCAAATATTACACACACATAGAAAACTGAGTGTGATATAAAGAATGTAATTGGGTCGTGCACATGCAGGGTCACAAACATAATAATAATGGAGAATAAAAAAAACAAGCATGACTAGAAAAAACAGCTCACATGTCAGGGTGTTCTGAATGCAGTCGTAATGAGCAAAGATGTAGGGCCCCTGAGGACCAGGGGGCACCGGGGCCACTGTCCTCAGGTGGGCCTCCAGTCCGTTTAGGGACGCCAGGCTGCTGTGATACTGGATACAAAAAAAACACAGAAGACAAGGGGTGGGGCTAACTGGCTGATAAATATCAACATTAGCATCATAAAGCTGAACCAACTGCTGCTTTATACTTTATCCCTGAGATGAGGGGACCTGAACTCAGTGCTTGGGGTTTGTGTTAACTCGCAGTTGAAAAAGCCCCATTAGAAAGTTATCTGATGAACTGGGAGGAATTGAAAGCTGGAACATGAGCGGTTACACTGCATTTCTTATAGTTAACTGCAGAGTCTTTTCATCGAATCAATATGCTGTGGATAACCTAGCAATACTGTGGCGTTGCTGTGTAAATGCATGCTGCTGCTAACACAGCTCCGCCAAACTCAAGCCATGTGCACATTATCAATTGAAAACAATACTAATCAAAGGAGGAGTAACATTAACATTTACCACTCACCACTTCCTCCATGGCTTCTGTGTCTCTCTGGAGGTGAGGCTCCACCAGTAGCGCCAGTACCAGGCCCTTCACCCTGTGCTGGTACAGCGTCTTGGGGACAACCGCCCTGTCTCCTCCTCTTGAAAGACCGGCACCGCCACTGCCACGGCCGTCCCTGCTGCCGCTCGATGCCGCCCTGCTTTCTGGCGAACCATCCTGCCCTGGGGTCCGGTGGCCTGGATCGGACCGCCCATCTGCCATTGACGTCGCCGGTGGCTTATTCTCGAAAGCGGACGCTTCGGCGAGCGGCGAGGCCTCTCCTTGGAGCTCCGCCTGGCTGGTGTTTCCGCCGTGGCTGTGAAAGCTGTAGTAGTACGACTTTTCCAGTGGGCCGTCGTCCTCATCCTCCTCTTCATTGCCACCGCTTCGAGGCCCCTTTCTGTTTGGCAAAGGAGAGACCGCCGGGGAGCGAAGCAAGCCTTGGAGCAGCAGGGGGTCGACGGTCAGCCTGGTGGTGCTCTGCTCTGTGCCCCGGTTCAGCACCGGCGAGAGGGGGCCGTCCAGCCTCGGGGGCGCGCGGGGGGAATCCGTCTCCGGGTCTGTGTTTGAATCGGTGGAGGGCGTGTCCGATAATGTTCTGGACAGATTGGTCCTCCGGGGCCGACTGTCTTTGCTGGGAGTAGAGTGAGATCTAGAGGGCAGAGGAATACAAAACACAGGATAGTCAAGTGGTTAGTGGAACCTGAAAGGTTCTGGGTTCGAACCCCAATGTCCACAGTCGACCTGTAGCCATCATTGAACAAAACGCCCCTACCTGTTTATGAATTACATGTATCTGAAAAAGAAATTCGGAAATTCAAGAAAGTCACTTTGAATAAAAGTTACTGCTAAATAATAGTAATAGTTTTCATTTAAAGAAGCCTTCCATGCTATTTCTAAGCACATTGTGTGAGAGCCAGGTGATTGTCTTGTTCCACTTCATGACCTGCTAAAAGTATACGGTCTCATGACTAAACTTGTCACAACATAGCCCTTATGTAAAACGATCAAATAAACTCAACTTAATAAAGCCAGGTAGGCTGTATTAGTTGCCATTCATGACCTGACTTTAAACCACAGTATGCATCCCATTCTGGGAAGGAATAGAATGGTGCTTGTCAATACAGTTAGCATATAGGCAAAACATTACGGAGATTTGAATGCAAAAATGCCATCATCATGAATGAAATTGTTTAGTTATTCAACTCCACTCTCCACTATTCAGCCCCTATTTTACTCCCAGGTGGGATGTTTATAAGCCATTACAAGCCATTACTACCTTCTAGTGACATCACAAGTGGGAATGTCCACCCAGATGCATGATGGATAAATCAGTCTACCAGTTGGTACAGTCCACCGGGTAGGCTGGTAGACTAATCTAATGTGAAATAAGCTGTCTACCTGGATTCTCTGTCCACAGTAGCGGATTGCAGGTCTTGCAGTTCAGACAGGGTTAGATGCACAGTAGTGGACGTCACAGCCCTGGAGAGAGGAACACTGGAACTCACACCATTTGGTCTCTCATCCTGGCACCAGATTGAAGAAAGAAAAAAAAAAGCAAATATTTAAAAGACTGGCTTATTGTTGATTGTTACAAAAGACATGGGATGTGATTTGAGGCCAAACCAGTGGAACCACATTCTGTTGCCTAAATGTATTTTGGGCATGTAGACAATGACTTCTATTCTTTATTGGACTTTCACTTTGGTATTGGATAAAGCATTCACAAGAATGGCCTGCTTATTCTAAGGACAAGGGAGGGGATGGGTTAATACCGTTAAGAGATATGCAGCAACTATTAAAAAAAGGTTAAGATGAAATAATATTGATATCAAGAATCCCCAAAAGGAAATGTATGTTTTTTATAATAAAAAACATTTATATTTATAATATTATATCATTAATATATGTGTTGATAGGCTATCTAGGCACTATATAGCAACACATGCACTAGATAAATAAAACAAATAAATAATAATACATTAATAAAATAAAGAAATAATAATAAAATGATATTGAGCAAATCGATAATAGTGTGTCCAAGAAGGGCAAGTTGTTTGGTCCATGTAGGATGTGACTGACACCCGTGTCCTCCAAGTAAGTCATCTAACACAAACCTCATTGTAGGTTTGAGTCTCGTGGGCCATCACCTTCACTGTCAGATCTGGGGGCATCTGAGTGCTCACAACCCTGCGGACACAGCGACAGGAACGTTACCCTTTCCAACCAAACTCTCAGAAATATTGTGGAATGTGAAGATTCCTGCTGACCTTCCACGGAAGAGAATACAGCCCGCTAACACTAGAGGGAAGCGTTGGCAAGCTTGCAGAATGAGGGCAGCTTTCAGCAGGAGAAGAGGGTCAATCTGAAAACAAGCATTATTATTTACTACCATTTAGTCACTAAGCAACTTATGGTGACTTTTAGTAGATGCATTATTCAAGGAGCATGTAAGGGCTGGGCATCTTGCTTAAGGACCCTTAGACATAGACTGTGGACATGGGGATCGAACCCAGAACCTTTTGGCTGGATGTCAAACCCTCACCACTAGAATATCCCATGTTATTAGTAGATTCCTTTTTGGTTGGTTTACTTATGAGCCAATTATTGCTAAAATCTGATATGGGAATAAAGTATAGGGTAGTTGACATTCGATTTGACTGTGAATTTGAAAAGAAATGTATGAATGATTATCAGTATTCACCCTACAAATACCTGAAAGTGAGTAGCAAACTTGCATTTTATTCACTGCCATCAAATACTTAACAGTGCAAAGACCTGATGAAACATCTTGATCTTGAACAGAGATCTACTAGTGATCACATTGTTTATGAGACGAGGCACGTACGTGGGTTGAGTCGATGGTACGTAAGCAGCTGAAGATGTGGTGAAGCTCTGTGGATCCGGCTTGTAAGTAGAAGAGGTACCGTGACCAACGCAAAGCCAGCGTTTCCCTACTGTTCTCCTACAGGTGAAGACAGAAGGTGAGTTATAATATGTTTGAGAGTCACATTTGAGCCTGACTTCAAAGGTACTCCACAAGCAGTGGAGTACCAGCTCCCAAATTGGCTCCCAAAAAATACTAACAATACAAATAACATACTTTTATTTATTATTATTATTATTATTATTTTGTGTTGAAAATGCCCAGGAGCCACCACTGTCAACAAGCAATGATGGAGAAATATTATTTGGGCGTGCTTCTTGATAGAAGACTTTACCTGGTAGCTTTGGCGGACGGGGCCGTTGTAGAAACAAAAAAGGTTGATCAGCTGGTCCAGAAGGTCACACACACTCACTGTAGGGAAGTCCACGGAGCAACCCAGAGCCTACATGCAAAACAGAAACAAAAGGAATTCATACAAAAGGGCTTTTGTCCCGGGGGGGGATGCAACATTCACATTAGCTGCCATTACGCTCACCCAAAAAAGGTCTTCTTCCATTTTAATGGCAAACTTGGTGTGGCGTAGCCTGAGCACACGGACAGGAGAGGATGACAGCTCGGAAACACAGCGGCCCACCCCTGCGAGCTGACCACACAGCAGCTCCTGCTTGTCTATGGGTGTCTGCAGGTCAGAGGCATAATTTAGACCTTGTCCAAAGCACTGATGCAACAGGATTTAGGTCTGCACATTAAAAGACAGAAATATAGACGGATTTCTGATTAATACTATGAAGGAATTATCCTAGCAGTATTTCAATGCTACTTATTGTTTGAGTCAGACCTTCTCTGGATAAAAATAGCAGATGCCTTCCCTCGTAGGGTCCCCCTCTCCTTTGACCTTAGATCCATCGTAGAGGAAGAAATAAGTAGGCCTACACCTGCGAGAAGTAGTAGGGCCTAAATGATGAATTAACTCAAAGAAGTCAATGCACATTTAAAAACATGAAGTACACAACAGGAAACGACATGATATAAGAAAAAGTTTTTAAAAAATAAAGAAAAATAAAGTAAGACGGCAGCATTAGACGAATACAAATCTTTAGTCTACGTTCAGATGAATCACATGAAAGATGCACCTTCTGGAGTCGGGCATCATCAGTTCAGCCATCGATGAGGAAAAAAACTTTTTTTGACAAATGTTTCTCCACTATCGGCCACTCAATTTTCCATTGAAATAATACGAACACGTCAAATGCAGGTTAACGCATCACGATTACCCCCGACGACAATGACACATTGGCAAAGTAACACTTAAACGCACGAATCCATGTTATTCAACCAATTAGGTTTTCAAGGCGACAACTACAATACAAGTCACAAGCAGCAGTCATGTGAAGGTACGGCGAGAACATCCGGCCAAAAATACGTTTTCCTACTACGCGCTATCGACTCAAAAACGAAAAACACCCCCTGTAGTACTAAATGGAGTACCACCTCTAATAATACAACATGGGGATCAAAGTGCCATTTCTGAATCGTTCATACATTTGAAACAATAGAATAAATACAACGTGCTATGTCAATTATTGTTGGCTAGACACGTTCAATTCACAGTTCTAACTTAATTGGCACATGGTTACTTCACATGTTCTTGTTTGGTCTAACTAATGCTCATGTTGAGTTTATATAGTTGAACAATGTCTGTTTAACATGGAGAAATGTACAAGTTTATATCCATGCACTTTGGCAATAATTGCAAAATGTAGCAACATATTCACCTAACCTGGATGGATTTAAAGTAATTACAGAAACATTTTAAACTGTGTCCATACAAAATATTTGATGCACTAGTTCAGGCAATTACACAAAAGAATAGGAAAAACACAAGTGATTGAAGTAATCATTTATTTACGTTAAGATACATTTGAGCAGACAATTTGATTTCTGGTCCAGAACATTGGAACTAACTGTTTTGGGTGCCCTACAGGAGTAAGAGCACAGAGGTAAAACAGAAATGAATCAAGTAAACTGAATTGAGAGAATGGTCCTGTGGAGACAATGAGGGAAACTGGTCCCAGTTGGATGGAGGTTTTGAGGAAGGAGGTGGTCACTCGTCATGTCCCTCATAGCCATCAGGGAGGGCGTTGGCGTGCGAGTTGTGGAAGAGGGTGTGGTTGCCATCTCCCCAGGGAAAACGCTAGGAGAAACACAACAAAAACCTTACAATCAAGTGGCAACATTGTGATGCTAGGAGTTTAGAACAGGTTAAATAAGCCTTAACAACATCCTTCACCCCTAGTTAGTGCGCTCAGTAGCACCCAAGTTGGTTACATTGTCATGGTGTACATTTTAGTCAAGTATGCCTGTACATGTGGATGTCTGAGTTGTTGAATTGAAAAAGTCAAAAAGTGTGCACTATCCCAGACATGGTGTAATCAACTAAGTAAGTACACATTTACATAGATAAATACATAAATAAATGTATACATTAGGGGTGTTAACAGTTCCCTTCCCGTCAAAATACCGCACTGGATGATATATATATTTAAAAAAATATATATATAGCGAAAATCGTGCCTGAAGAGCGTGAAACCAACTGAAGCGCGATTCACCTGAACCGTTACAGCCCTAGCATGCATGCATAAAATCATGTATGATGCAGTCCTTTTTTTTACAGTACACCATTGACTATGAAATAGAAACATAGTGCATGACAAGGTGTAAATAATGTGAAGTATGTGTAGTGGAGACCTTGCTGCGGAGGCGCAGGTGGCTGTAGGGGATGAACTCTGGCTGTTCATGGCTATGCTGCTGATGCTTCAGGTAAATGTTCAACATGCACACGGCAACGCCAGGGAGGGCCACCACGAAAGACAGGATCTTCCATTTGTTGGCTAGAAGAGAGGGCAAATTACACATTTTGGAAAATTAGAATAAATCAGATTATAATAAATACAACAAATCCTTCAAAACCAAAAAAAATGGTAGGAGTTGAATTCAGGAAATACTGGTTAAAAACGTAACTAGAACTTTATCCGTGGGTTTATATCACTAGAAGCTAATGGAATGACAGTGTTTTGAGCCTATGGTCTGACTACTACATATAAGCAAATGTTAGCATGCTTTGGCTAGCCTTCACAGTTCGTATTGACTTGGATGTTACTTGAAATTTAGCATAGAATGACAATTGCGGACAATAACAGTTAATAGTGCTTACAATGTACTTTTATAGCAGCGTGAAACACGCTACCGGCTGAGCTGTCCTCTCCCAAGGAGGTTAGCTCGCCAGTGCTAGCAGGTTAAGCAAGGTCATTATTCAAAGGAAATGGGTGTGAGGACTCACACCAATGGAACTTTTATTTTGAACAAAATTCAAAAAAGTCACCTGCTTGCTCGCCATGTCCAGCAGTAGCCGTGAGCTGACGCCGTGCTTGGCCTAAAGAAGACCTAAGCAGAGCTTGAGAGAGCTTTCCCAACGCAGCCATCTTCGTTACAAACAACTGACCGATACGCAAACGGAAGGAGATGTGAGAGCTGGGGGTCACGCGAGAACTCATTAATCTCGCGAGTTCACAACACCACGCCACCCAGCGTCAACTATTTGTAGTTTCACTGTCAAATAAATCATAATGAATAGGACTAGCCTACTAATACACGGAAAACAAAGAATAGGCCCCTATCAAGAACACTTTCTTTTACGTTGTTGCATATATTTGACATTTATATTTTGTGGTTCTTGTGTTTAAATAATTTGGGATGTCACAATGATCTTTTGTTACAAATATAGGCCTATTAGTAACACATGATGAAATGACACAGATGCCAAACTTTCCCACCTTGATTTTTAATGGGAAATACAAATTTTGATTTGTAAAAAATTGATTCAATAAACCCAGACGAACAGAAAGGTATTCCCCTTTAAATGGTTGTGCTTTTTGTGCTCCTTCGGTCAGAGAACAAAAAATGACCCCGAGATATTTTAATGGAGATGAAGGTAAGATACAATTATGAATTCAATATCCTTAGATAACACTTGTCAGTTCAACAGTTAACAGTAGGCCTATATTAGGCCTACACCTATTGCCAGAGCCTATTACCTACATCAGTGGTTCTCAAACTTTTTCCTAACGTAGGCCTACCCCCTCTGAGATATTTCTTTCAGCCAAGTACCCCTTTCACCAGCACAAAAGAAAATAAAATGAATATAAATAATATATGTGCATGTTATTTGGTGTAAACACGAACATTAAATGGGTGGTGCAAATACTTTTAGTGGGGGTTGTGCTTCACTTATGATTTTTCTCATTCATTGGAAAGATTTGCCGAACTTGTATATTAGTATTCAGTATATTAGTATTACTTAGTTTTAAGGTGGTATTCAGATTCAACACATTTTATTAAGGTGGCATTATTTTACAATTGTTCATAACCAATATTAAAACGACAAAAGGGACACATTTCTGGATTTAAATTTTCCCCTGCAATCCTTTCAGAAACACTGACCCACATCATAGGCTACACATTACATACAGATAAACTTACAGATAAACCTTGATATAAATCAAGATTTAAAAAAAGAGCCAAATAGACCTAAAAGCCTACTTAGTTTTGAAAGTTCTTCAGACAATACAAAACAAGTATTTAAAGCGCCATGAGATAGTTTAATTTATAGTTAAATATTCTGTTTTTTTTGCTATACGTTTATGAATTGGCCTTAGCAAGACCCAAAAAAACCTTTTCGTGACATCAGGCTGCATGAGACCCTGTGAATTTATTATTTTAGAATCTCAGTGTACTGGTTAGTACAGTGGCGGGAGATCGTCGCAAGGGAAGTGACGCGTCTTACGTATCACATTATCAAGGAGAGAACATCCCCTGCAAAATCCACAGAAAGAATGTCCCAAGCGACTGATAGCGTTACAAAGAAAAAAATATAACATGATCTAGAGTAGTTATTGGTGTAAGACAGATGGAAGGAACTGAAAGAACGGTTGATGATCCACACGCATGCCGAAACGGCATCATTTCATTTGCATCAAGAGTTGCACCAATAACACCTACATGTGTCTACGTGGATAAATAACATTGAGTTGCAACAATAACATCTACATGTGCCTACATGACGCATTCATTCACGTTGCCGCATGAATATTCGTTTGAGGGAGGGTAGGCTTTTTACAAGTAGGGCTGTCAATCAAAAGTAATTTCATGTTTTTGTACTAGTTTAAGTTTTCGTTATATTTATTGTGATGTTAATATTTAACAGGTGCCGTCCGAAAGTCCAAAAATCAGCATTCAACATCCTTAAAAAGAGTAGCAATTGTATTGATTTCACAGACAGGTCTACAGAGTGTGCCTTGCTTCACTTTTAAACAACATTTTATTAATTGATTCATGTAGTTTCTTTATAGCTGGGAAGATACAGAAGACCTATACACAGTGAGTGTATTAAACAAGCCCTGTGCAAATGGTGATGGAGACCTCTGTGTATCAAGAGTTGGGACGGTCCGACATGATTGCTCCATGGACAGGTAAAAGTTGTCTGCATTATACATTACATGGATTAAAGTTAAACCATAACCTGACCTAAATGCAGCCGTGTTTTTACCCCAGGGATAAAGCAGAGACTAGCGCTTGTCCTCTACAGCTTCCCGTTGCTGCTACTCTTAACTCTGCTCCTGCTGACGGGAATTAAATGTAAGCCTATACAAATCTCTTTGTGTGCGATGACCAATAGCCTACAGCTACAACGTCAACTTGTTGTTGTCAATGTTTTTTTTTTCTGTCTTCTGTCAGTCTCCCAGTTAAATGCAGAGATGACTGATGTCAAATCTTACCTCGGGGGTATACGTGACTCTTTAAAGTCAATTAAAGAGCCGCAAAAAGTCATAAATCCATCATCATCAATTAATCCAGGTAATTGGGACAAGCGAGACAACATAATTTCTGGACCCCCAAGAAATATAAATAATTTTTAATATATGTGTTATTATTTTCTTTTCTCTTTTTATTTAAGGGAAATCCGAGCCAGTCCTGTTAGAACAGCTTACTTCAGTTAGAGGTATCCATCCGTCCGTCTTAATCGATCCATCTATCTATCTATAATAGTAAACATGTATTAAAAAAACATATGACACTTAGGAACCTGCGATGAAGGCTGGGGTTTCTTCGAGGGCGCCTGCTACTTGCTGTCGACCGGTAGATTGACTTGGGCTGACGCCGAGACGCAGTGCCAGACGCACGGCGCCCACTTGTTGGTTCTGAACAATGTGGCCGAACTGGTAAGTGTTGGTTGAGACCAGAGAGTTCTTGTTACAAAACAGAACTGCTCTGGCAGATATATATGTGTGATATACTGTTTATTAAATGTATTTGTCATATGCACATCAGAGAACAAGAACTCAAGAATAAATAAGCCTGTTCTTTTTTAAACATAATTCTGAATGTTTTCTTCCAGGACTACATCTCCAGGGTTGCTCAAATATCGAAGAGCTACTGGATTGGTTTGGTGGAGCGAGGACAAGAGGGACAGTGGAGCTGGGTGGACGGAACCGACATCAGATCGACACCAACGTAAGAGATGTCGTCCTCTTCCTCCGCTGGGTTTCGAGTTAAGCGCAGGACTTGATTTTCCAATCAGTGATGTCAATCTGTACAGTGTACAGATCCCTACAATGTTTAATAAGGTTGGTGTGCGGCCCAAGCCCCTACAGTCGCTCCTCCTGGCTACGGCAAACATCTCCTAGTGGCCAACTCTGGTATCGCCACACAGTCAACACTTTTGAGCATGCATGCACACCAGTTTCAGCACATTGTGTTTGTGTTCGCTCTTAGCCAAGGAGGGAGACTGAAGATGGGCAAATTATGCTTTGCTATGCAAATTATGTTATCAGTCCTTTTCTTGCAATAATGGTTTAAAGTTAAATTCCCCAATGCCAAAGGCATTCAAGCAGCTTACGCTGGACAACATGACTAGACAGACAGATCACTAATGGGAGATGTGCAGGTGTGTAGAAAATGAGTGCTTGAGATACCATGTTTTTTGCGGTGATAGCAACTAAGGAGGAGGAGTGATTCACAATCAGAGCAAACGGCCTTAGCTTCAGCCTTGTTCGTATTATAGGTCTCGTCAACTCTTTTAAAGCTTTTGTGTAATCGGATCAGACTTTTTACATTTTACACTTTTTACATTTAGATATTTTTTTCTTCTTTGAATTAAAGGATAACTTCATGATTTTTCAACCTGGACCCTATTTTCCCATGATTTTGAGTCTAAGTAACTAACAATTTTTTAAATTGGTCGTCCTCAAAAAGTGCTTGTTTTTGCCACTGACAGGCTCTGAGTGTCTCACAACATTATGGAAAGGATCCCTACAGAGAAATACAACTTTTTTCTTCACCTTTCGCTTGATCCAGTCTTTTTGTTATTGTGTCTAACCAAGTCTCGCTCGAGGAGAAGTCTCTCGCTAAATATTCAGCCATGACTTAAAAAATCGTTGGGATAACACTAAGCTACGCTTTCTGTAGTCCAACACAACAAACTCTTGCCGGCACTCCTCTCTCCAACTCTCACTCACGTTTCCACCGTCCTCTTCCTGCAACAACTCAACTCTTTAGAGGACGTACATTGATGGGGTGTTATTGCCCCAACGGGTTACATTGCAGACATTTCGCGGCTCACGGCTGAAGCACTCTCACTCAATACTGGACCAATTTCAGAAATTTTTGCCTGCATTAGTCACTTAGACTCAAAATGATTGGAAAATAGGGTCCAGGTTGAAAAATACAGAAGTTATCCTTGGCATAAACGACCTACATCCAATCTCTTAGACAAAGTTGGTAGTTTTGTATTCACTGTCAATAGGGTTCATCAGGTTGGCCTACAGCTTGTTGACCTTTACCCTGTCTGTGTTTAGCTTTTGGGATGACGAGCAGCCTGATGATTGGGACATGATTGCTCATGGAGAGGACTGTGGGCAGCTTCACCCCACTACGGTGCGCAAACGGAGGCTGTGGAACGACGCAGACTGTACCCTGAGGTACTCCTATATCTGTGAAGTGAGGAGATGAACGTCTTCTGGAACCCTCAGTGTCGAGAGCCTGGACTCCAATTTAATATAGACAGTGCTTTAAAATATTATTATTATTAAAACATCAATTAAAATAAACAATAATATAAATAATGATGATTTCTTTATTCATTTCATTGAGTAGACTGGCAGCAGGGATTGATCCGGAGTGGGCTAGCTTACTGGCAGCGCTCACTTGGAAGATGAGCATGTTCTGGGTTGTATTGTGTCTGAGAGAAGCACATGGCTGCCACTCTGTCACACTCACAGATGAACATCTCACATGGATTATTGTTACCTGTGGTAAAAAAATTATAATTACAAAGAGATTCTCCTCAGTCAAAATATATATAGTGTGACCCTATATTTAGTAGGCTAATTATAACATTAAGTTACTGTGACCAGCAACACACCAACATTATACTAATAGTGCCTTTTGTGGCCCACTATAATTGTTTTTAAATATATATGGGCTAAAAACTAGCTTTGTGAGACCATCCTGATCTCTGTATTTGCAAGCCAAATGAATGTATCCACTCAACCCTAGCCTGGTGTCAATCAAACGTAACCTCAATTTATCTTCATCACATATATCTCATTCATCACTGAAACGATTGATCTTTTACACCCTTAAAACAAATCCAGATTTATGGAGGTTTAATGTGTGTCCTCAAACACATTGCAGACAACATCAAACAATACTGTCAGTGGGTGTTGAACGGTCAGAGTGGGAGACTCACTGAGGCAGGTGATGGTCTTGGTGGGCCTGTCACAGTCATAGCCATATATCGCTATGTAAGGGTTGTCCAGTATAGGCCAGCATGCATCATGCTGCATGGCGTTGTTGTAGCACAGGTCATGAGTCTGACAGCACCTGGAGACCATTCAAATGTCACAATCACTTTCCAGTTGTCACCTGGTAGCTTTGTTTATTTATGAACTTCTCTAAATCGCAAACCCTGTTCCCTCTTGGAGCACGTATACCACAAATTAGTTCCGTTTGTTTGATTAAAGTTTAACCTAGAGGCATGTTCTAATACATTTCATACAGTGATAGCACAAACCAAGCAAGTTAATATGAACAATAACAAAATATTGATTACTATATTACTATATAACTCGATCCACGATTTCTGTCTTTAATTGTTTTTATTACACTCAATTTGTCTCAGTTTGTCTTCACCACCACCAGCCCCCCAGGCCGTGGTTCCCTGACCTACCTGTCGAGGTCGTCAACAGGTGTGCCAGAGCCCCCCTTCCCACAGTAGCAGCCGTAGTCGCTGTAGTCCAGCACGGGCCAGCTGTCAGGCTGGGCGCAGACAATCATGTTCCTGAACTGCCACAGGGCGCGGTAATTGGGCATAGCCAGCACTACCGCAAGACAAGAAGGAGAGTCGATCAGAGAAAGAAAACACTGATCCCTTTTCATTAGCATGTCCGTCATTCGTTAGACTAACGCTGTACTGGCTTATCAGAAGTGTATTTTGTGGAGTATTTTATCCATTGATATAGAAAACGAGTACTTACAGCCTGGGAGACAGGCGCACAAGGCAAGTAGGAAGTGAGATGGCTTCATTTTGTAGATCATCTGATGTGGCTTGAACACTTCATATGAACATCATTTATCACTAATATCGGCAAGAGGCGGTGCTTATCGGTTGACTGCCAAAGCTTCCACTTAACTCTTTCCCGTCGCCATATTGTGCACTAATAAGCATGTGCACGCACACATGATTGGCCGGTCTACCAGATCCAAATGGTAACAGCTCACTTCAATGTGTATCATATAAATAATGTTTTTATGTTATTTGTTTGTTGGCATGTTGTTCATCTAAACAAAGCTAAAACGTAACTCTGGCTCGATACACTGCAAACATTAGACAATTAAAGTCAGTTGATATATGATAATAAACAAAACCCATAACCCTGGTCTAAAGTAACCGAATGTAATAGTGTGAGTTTCCCATGAAACTAGATATGCTAAGGCTGAAATGTCTAAGAATAGACCCAATAGATCTATCTATCAAAGTATTCTTGTGATTAAATACAGGTGTTGCATCTATTCTGGGATTCTCTGGGATTTTGGCTTTAATAGTTAATTATTAATCATTGCATCGTTGAAAATGAAAATGTTTCAAATCCACAGAGCATTAAGAGTTTAATGCTAAAAAGCAAGCATATTAGTTGAGGTAAACATTTGAAAATATGTAACTTCATTTTCCTTACATGACTGAAATTGAACCATTACATTACATAGACCAAGTATATTCTCCATCAATCCATGTTCATGTCAATCATGTTAGTTCCCATAATTTCAATGCGGAATACCATTATGCACAGGGTAAACAGTATGTATATACTGTATGTATATATATATATATATATTATCTGTTCCCACCAGGACATATACTGTAGTTGTGCCGGAAATCCAACACTTAGATACATACTCAGGTATACAATTCTGATTTGTGTTTATGTGATATTTATACTTTTTGATAATATACTTTTTTATTTCAGTAAAGATAATAAAGATAATAATTTTGTATGTACAATGTTTCTTTTTAATAATTCTTTCTATCTTCTCTCATGTAGTATGTGCTTTAATCCAAGCAGTAGTGCTAACAGGCAGGCACAAAGCCAATGCTTCCTCTATCATTAAAGGAGAACCAAATACCCAAAATATATTTAAATCATCAGTATATATATTGTCATGCTGCGTTTGATGCTATGTGAGTAATAACCACAGAACCTACAACAGCAATAACAATAGGTCTTATATGTAATATGACATAATATATAATAAAAGAACAGACAGTTTTGTTTGTAATGTTTTTTTAATTGACTTTGTTAGGTGAACACCTAAACATCTTCTCGTTCGCCCACTGCGTGTCTGTCCCGTGGATGTATTAGGTCTGTCCGAAGAGAGGGTGATCATAGAGTGATGTCATTTCCTGCAGAACTCCTGGTCGTAGTGATCTTATTTACTGCAGAGATCCTGGTTGTAGTGGTCGTGAGCTGGGATGTATTTTGCCTTGGAAAAACACATGGCCGCCTTCTTGTCACACTCGCAGATGAACATCTGACAGGCATTGTTGCTACCTGTATGGTGAAGGAAAGAAGGAGGGATAGAGAGATAGAGAGAGGGGAAGATGAGAAGAACACAATGATTAGGATAATAAAGGAATTTTATTATATTCAAATCAAATTCCATGAAAATGTATTGTAAAACCAGGCCCTAAATTACTGTACCGGGCCTTGAATTAAATAAAGGTGGTAATGATGTTATGTATCATTATTATTATTAATTATTATGTATCATTCATCCACACCTTGAATCAAAGTTTTTGAAACTAAACCTAAAACTAATTGTGACCCTTGGCTGCAATTTAAATCTTGAGATCTAAAGTCAACAATTTTGAAACTTAATCAACTGCCATCGGTGCTCATCATCTTCAATACTCTCAAAACTAAAATCGTACACACAGTCTATGCTGAGCATATTGAATGTACTGTAATGTAATATTACTAGTCATCACAGCAGTGCAGTGATTCATAATGCACTCACTGAGACAGGTCACGGTCTTGGTACTCTTGTCACACGTGTAGTGGTAGCCATACGTGTACGGGTTGTCCAGGTAGGCCGTGCATGCCTTATCGGCCATGGCGGCATTGTAGCAATGGTCGTGGGTCTGGCAGCATCTGGAAAATGTTGCAATCAAGAATCAATCATCAATATTCCTGATCAATCATCGGTAATAGTTTATACCCACATTACATGTTTTAAAGCCACACACTGAGCAGCAGTGACATTGACACAACGAGGAAGATCAGCGGGGAGGCAAGATAGTGTAGTGGCTAGTGGGGTCAACTCCCAGGTGAAAGGTTCTGGGTTTGAATCCCCAATCTCCACAGCCTACCTTTATTATTTTCAATTTTCTTAATAAAATGACTAAATAATAAATAAACGTAATAAATAGTAACTTTCATATGACTTTTACGTACGTGTCAAGGGCGTCAACAGGTATTCCAGCGCCCCCCTTGCCACAGTAGCACCCATAGTCAGCGAAGTCGATGATAGGCCAGGTGTGAGGCATGGTGCAGAGAATCTGGGATCTAAGCCCCCATAGGGAGCGCTTGCTGCGTGAGGCCAGCACTAGGAAGCGACAAGGAGCAATCAATACAAACAGCAACCAATCAAACAACTTTATTCTCCCTTTCATATTGATGTGCACATTGAGCAGAGAAATGAAATCCACATGAGGAATTGCAGAGGAAGTGATGCAGATCATGCCATTGGGGAATTTCACTTTAAACACTTCTGGGGTCATTTTCACACCTACCCGGACTTCTGTGTGCACCCCAGTTTTTAGGTTGCTTGCTTCAATATTTAGATATTTGATAACCGTGAGAAACCCCCCCCCCCATCCAATAGAAGCCCATTCTGTCCGACAGTTGTTTATAGTATATAGTATAGTATATTGCAGATAGTATATAGTGTTGTTTATAGTATAGTATAGTGTAGTATTGCATAGTATAGTATAGTGTAGTATAGTATAGTATTGTGGTAGGAATTCAGAATGCGGGAGTGAATGGGGAGTAAGCATTCCATTGTACTTGTTACATATGGCAAATAAAGAAACCTTGAACCTTGAACCTTGAATTCAACAACAACAACTCATAATAGAGGTTGTAAGATGTTAATTTAAAATAATTATTAAAATAAAAATTCTAGGACAAAAAGTTTTTTTAATATATTATTATCGAAATGATATTCCATGAATGAATAATACATTGAAAAATAGAAGACATAAACAAGAAATAAAACAGAAATAAATAAAAAATAAAGGTAAAAAGGGGAGCGTATATATAAATAGTATACTTACAGACTGGAAGACAGAAGGCCAAGACGAGAAGAACGTGAGACGACTTCATGTTGCAAATTAATATGCAATATTCCTGCTGATGCGTGATGGTTTATATTGTATATATACTTTACATTTATATTGCATATATACAATGCTCTTCACAGGCCCGCCCCTCTGGAATTTTCCGCCACATCAAATCTCTTTGAGCATACATTTTTATCTAAAACAACATACATTATCTCATGCCAAGATACATGCACACACAAAAACATGCACGTACGTACGTAGCATGTACCCATACACAGAAACACGCACCCACTCACACATTCACACACACACACGTTCACGGTCATTCAAGTTCAAGTTCATTGGAACCTTGGCTGTATGGGATCTTAGTTTGTCATGTAAACAGTGTGTCATTGACACAGCTCTGTGAAATCTACATTTATCTTGTTTGAACAATATATTTTCAGGTATGCTGACCAACCACATCAAGGTAATGCAAGCTGTTATATTTGAACAAAGCTAAGAAAGCACTGTTGATAGACTTAGTACATATGCTGAATTATTTATTCATGCCTATTAATTATATTTGAATCACATGCCATTCAAATTTTTCTAATTTATTTACTATCCAATGCACTTTAATACTGGGCTTGTAGTTCAGAACAGAGATAGAGAAAAACGATATATATATATATATATATATATATGCATACTGTATATCAATGAAGAAAAGATTACTCTCAGTACTGCGGTATTTTGGTGGAAATCCTAGTTGTTTTTGCTTGTAAGTCGGCTAATCTTCCTTGCAGTTGTCCTTGGGGAGGCGAACGTGCGCTAGGATGAAAGGTGTCTGAGCGAAACATATAGCTGCCATCCTGTCACACTCACAGATCGACATCCCACACGCATCGTTGGTACCTGCATGAAAAAGAAAAGAAGAGAGCAGAAGAGAGAGTAGAACAGGGATGAAAGATGATATAAATATAATAATCAATCAAAATCAAAATATACAATATAAATGACATACATAATATAGAAAATATTGTATATGGCATACTGTAGCTTACGGTATGGCTCTATCATGACTACAGTGTTTCATATATCATGGCTTATTGTATAGTTTAACAAGGCCTTGAGTTTAATAACATGCAAACCAGGCCTAAAATGTGCTGCTGGGCTGCAGGTTGTTTGTTTGTTAGAGGTTCAAAGGGCCACATTGAACACATGAACCATGCAGTCCAAACACCATCGCTGCTTATCAGCTGAAATCAAAATGGTCTTATCCACAACATTCCAACATTATGCCAACACTATCACCAACTACACTCACACACTATCTGATTTATTATAACACCATTACCCTAATGCATGTAATCAGCTGTGGGCGGTAACTCTAGCAGCGTCAACAGTAGCTCAGGAGGTAGAGGTTAGGGTTAGGGTTAGTAGCTGGTTACACCCATGGTTCCTCTCTCTCAAGGGACAGCCCTAGCCCTACACGCTTCTGATGAGCTGGTAGCTGTCATAGTTCACACCGTCACCGGTGTGTGAATGTGTGTATGAATAGGTGAATGTGAAGTGAAGTTAGAAAAGCACTCTAAAAGTGTTTTATTATTATTATTATTAGTTTATATTATTAGTTATTATATTATTATATTATTATATTATTATTATATATTATTATTATTATTATTAATACACTCACTGAGACATGTGACGTTCTGGAAAGACATGGTGGCATTCTGGTCATACAGCATGCTCTCATCATAGGTGGTGGTATTTTGGTCATAGCTGGAGGTATTGTAGTCATAGTCAGTGGTATTGTGGTCATAGGCGGTGACATTTTGGTTACATTCGTACTGGTAGTTGTAGGTGTAAATGTTGTCCATGGGCAGGCATGCGTTAGAATGCATAACCCGGCCATAGCAGTCGTCGTGCACCTGGCAGCATCTGAGTCAACATGTTTCAGTATCAAATACAATAATACCATTTTAGGTCATTATGAATGTTATTTTTAATTATTGTCCAAAACCTATTTCTGAACAAGTATATTTTTTTTACAATATTTTCTTTCCAAACCAAGAAAATAGCTGGAGAAACAACAATACTAAATGATCATTTGTTTTTTCGTTGACATTAAACAAAACTCTTTTCCTGACCTACCTGTCGAGGTCGTCAACAGGTGTGCCAGAGCCCCCCTTCCCACAGTAGCAGCCGTAGTTGCTGTACTTCAGCACAGGCCAGCTGTTCGGCACCGTGCACAGAATCACATATCTGAACTGCCACAGTGCACGCTTGCCCCGCAAGGCCAGCACTAGGAGTGACAAGGAGCAGCTCCAGTTATAATAGCAATTATGCTCATTGACAGGTAAAGTGTATTCATTTGAGAAATTGTTGTTTGTATAGCCCCCATTTACATACATTTACGATTGGCTTATGTACTTTTAGTGACCTCTAATTTCTTATTTTTAAAGAGTTTTTATCCTTAACATGAGGATGAGACCTTATTAAACTGCGTGCAGCATATAATCCTTAGATTAAACAAAAGGCTTGATGTTGTTTACAACGTAAACACTTCCAGGAGCCTGACTATGACCTGGTATGATTATTAACAACATTGCTTCTGTATATTGAAGTACCTAAAGGTCATTAAATGAAACAGCAGATTATATAGTATATAGAGTATATAGCATACTTACAAATTGGGAGAAAGATGGCCAAGGAAATAAGAGCATGGGACAGCTTCATTCAGCTGTTGAATGTGTGAAGCCGGTGTATTATCTTAGCAGCTCTAGTGACTCAATAAGTATAGAGACCCTGCTTTCTGATGGATTTCTATATATTTGAGCTAACGTTGACCTTTGAACAGTTTGTATATTTAAAGTGGAGGGTTGTCATTAAACAAATGTACACTGGATTAGCTGAACTTTAGCTCAAGTTGAAGTTCAATAGAACTTGAACCTGGATGGGTGGGAACAGAGGCATGTGCCATTTACACAGCTGTGATGATGGAATGCACATTCTATTATATTACATTTCCTTTTGTATTATATTTATATTTTAACTTGTATTTGAACAAGATAGCCAACTTATTTTTGCAGGTGTGTTCTTATAAAGCATAACACTTCTTATGTCTTATGTCCAAATTATAAATCATTTGGATAACAATATTGAATATATGAAATAAAGAAATGTTTGACATTTAAATGTGCACAATTATCAAAAATCATTTTTACATTCATTATTTCACTTTATTTTCATTATCTATTGTGTTTGCTATCAAATGTACTTCCAAAGTATAACTTAACTTTTAGTAATGTTTGTTATTTTAGTAAGGTCTATTTTATTTTAGTGATGTCTGTTATTTTCGTGATATTTGTGTTATTTTAGTTATGTTTGTGTTATTTTCGAAATGTCTGTTATTATAGTGATTTATTTGTTTAGTGAGGTACGTGCGTGTTATTTTAGTTATATATGCTTAATTTAACTGCTTTATGTGTTATTTTAATGGTAGAGCTCAAGTCCTTCCTGAAAGGACTTCTCCTAGGTCTCTTCCCCCCTCCAGTATGTGGGGCTCTTCCCCTCGTCTTCCTCTTACCTTCTGCGGAGTATAAGAGGAGGCCTGGTCTGTGTTTTCCTCTCAACTCAACTCCTGAGGACATGAACCACACAGGGCCTCTGCTGCTGCTGCTTCTCACTGGTACGTCTGGTAAAACTCTGCATTTCATGTCTTAACTAGCCGACGACATCCACCACGATGACAGCAATCAAGTGAGAAATGTGTAGAAAATGATTAATATGATGTTCCTTCCTCAAAGACATTTATCTTCAAAAGTACCACAGTGACCAATGACAATGTGTTGTCTAACCTCTGGGCCACAGCCTGCATGGCTAGCGGCGGCCTGCTGCCCAAGGCCTTGTGGCAGTTTGGGGTGATGATCCAGTGTCCCCAGCCCGAGGCCAACGCCTTGCTTTACAACGACTACGGCTGCTGGTGTGGCTTCGGTGGGGGGGCACAGCCGGTGGACAAGGTGGACATGTAAGGATTCACTTCTCCTTCACTCGCGTCCTGCTCACCCCGAAGGGAACAATCGATCCAAACAAAATGTCTGCCGTTGACTGTGTTTTAGGTGTTGTAAGCGCCATGACCAGTGCTACAAGGCCAGCAGGCTGACCCCCGGCTGCACGGCCATCGTCGACCTGCCCTACGTTCTGGTTTACGACCACGCTTGTGACAATCAACAAGTCACCTGTTCAGGTAATGCTGTGAGACTGGAGGCCACCTGCCTTCTACATACTGTGTAGAAGATATGTACTGTATGTGTATTTGAACCACATGCCTACCGTCACGATGAGATGTTTACTACTGATCATGTGCATTCCTCCTCTCCAGCTTCCAACAACAAGTGCCAGGCCGCTGTCTGTGAATGTGACCGAGTCGCAGCCCATTGCTTTGCCCTGGCTAAATACAACCCTGAGAACAAGAACCTGGACCAGAAAGTCCACTGTGTCAACTGAGCTGGCAGACTACAGAACATTTCAACAGAAAATTAAAAACGCATAGCAAAGATGTGACATTTTGTGGTTAATGCTTCTAATGCAATCGCTCAATGTAAAAGCAGCAGTTTTATAAAAAAAATAAAAATAAAAAGGAAATAATTGACATAGAAATAGAGGGGGGACCTTTATTTTGGATGTTTACCTCTATCTGGCCACCAAACCGGCCGGCAGATTTCACAACCACAACTTATCTGTGCCCTTGCAGGTTTTTCCGTTCTACTTCGAGTCACTCCTCAAATATTGAGCAGTTCAGCTTGGAGGGTCATATCAGAAAATCAAACCCACACACATTACATAGACACAGTATACACAAATACACTACAAACATAATACATTAATTGAGTCTTATCTGCAGTATCTTCTGTGACTGCGTGTCGGGTGCTGTTTGTTATGCCAGCTGTCGGCTCCTGATAGTTCACTACGTGTATGATCTAGTGCCAGAACTCAAGGTCATGTTAAGTCAATGTCAAAAGTTAAGTAACAACTGTTTTTCTCACCTCATGTCTTCTTTGTGCCTTTGGTCAAAAAAAGGAAACAAACTTTGAAAGGTAATATTTTTATTATTATTAGTTTAAAAATATGTGACATAATAAGAGACTAAACTAAAACTATATATATGGTCATATATACATAGATAATCAGAATGGACCAGTTGCTGCAGAACCCCCATTGGACCCTATTAACACACTTCAGTGTAGATGGAGGGTGGTTCCTGCAGGGACTTTGGGACTATATGGGTTTGTATAGCAGAGTGGTTACATACTTCTTCTTGTATCGGTGAGTTGCACTCAGAACCATGACGCCATCCTGTAACACAGGCACATAAACTTTAAAGTCTTTTTCTGAAATTCTCCCCACCAGCTTGTAGCGGGTACATGACAATACTACTAAAAAACAACTAAATATGACCTTGATGGAGAGTGCATACAGGTGGTTGAGCATGACATGATTTGGCTCTGGAAGCAGGGTCGGGTCACACTGGAAAATAAACAACACCAGAAAGATGACATCAGGTTAATACGCTATAGAGGTGCTCCATATGGGCGGCATAGCTGCCAGTGATTCCACGAGGGAGGCCCCCAGCTGACTCACTGAGATGCCGGTGTCCTTGTTGAGCAGGACCTGCAGCAGGTGTGGAGGCAGGATAGGAGGGTGTTTTATCTTGTATTCTGGCTTGATCACATACGCGTCCTGCTGGTAGGGGCCCGGCGGAGAGCTGGACAGGTCTGGAAAACAAACCAGATCACACGCTGATATCACTGCATTACAAACTAATGGAAAACATGTCTGTATCAGCATACATAACACTTTATCCACTGATAATATCGATGACAGAATAATATCGATGACAGAATAATTAATTTAACACAGTGTTATCGACATTATTCACCGTTTGGCCTAATATTTCAATCCCGCCATGGCATTTCAAATCAAATCATCGGGATTCATATCCATCCAGCTGTTCAATGCATGTTCAATAGCATGCTAATATAATGTTTTCAGTTGAAAAGGCCATGGATGTCATTTCACATAACACAAAATACTATCTTGGCCTTAAAATGTTCCAAGTAAATCCTTTACCACAGTGTCTGACATCAGTGGACACACAGAAACAACAGGCGTAACTAATCCCCTATGTATCTCCTATGTATCTAAACCCATGTGACCAAGATCTAGTACAGGCCATACAGGTGAAAACAACAATCATCTCACTCATTTAGAAAACTGTGTAAACAATCTATGAGCCATCTGCCCCTCTCCCACTCTTGCTCTCATTCTGACCAATCAGGGTGTCTCTTGCCTGATTGGTTCTGGGAATCCATCCTGTCAATCACAGGTGCATGAATACAACACTTCTCAATGTTGGAGAAACGTAGGGAGGGAGGGAGCTCTCTCTCCTTACAACTCTCAGATCTTACTTACAGCATCTTTAAGCAAGAAAGCATGTGAAGAATTTCGGTCTAACCAGAAATGTCTGCCGTTTCCTCTGAGTCGATGCGTAGGGCGTCAAACACCTCGAAGTCTGTCCGCTTGACCTCGATGGTGTTATTGATCGTTCCTGTCTTGGTTGTGGTCACAGCCTGGGGAGGGAACCGGCGTGGACGTGATGATGAATGTTAGTGGCCTGGTTATTCTGAACAAGACGTAGCTTGTATCCAAAGCGTCTTACAGTGGATTTTTCATTTAGGGCCAAGTTAGGCAGCTTCAGACATTGGGGAATGTCCACAACCTTCAGCAAGATGCGTATTCCCCTACCTGCTCCTTAATGACGTAAATTCACTGTAAATCGCTTTGGATAAAAGCATCTGCTAAATAGTAATCAGTCCTAATCTATAGTAATAGCAACGGCACTATGTATTTGCTGTATTGTGTATCCCTATAGTGATGCCACGTGACAGAAGAAGTGTTACCCCAGTTGGATCAAGGGTCCAGTTCCCATCCACACAAAACTTATACTGGTGCTCCCCCTCCGGCAGGTCCACGATGGCCACAAAGTTGCTGTGGCTGGCATTGGGAGACAATAATACATTAAAACAGGTAAAAACAGGTAACATCTCCTGGATAGTCCACCGTTGAGTATCAGTTGAGTATAAACATTGTCTCAGTTTAGTCTATGTTGACACTCACTTGACTCACTTCAACATTGTGTAAGTTGACACTCAATAAGGTTATCAATAACATATCCTCATATATTCAGTTTAGTGTTATCTGACTATTAAGTGAATTTCGTTATATAATCAATCAATCAATCAATCAAGTGAATAGCAACTGTCCATCTTCAGACATGTTTCAGTTGAATATCATGTCTTATTTGTGTCGGGTGAGATTCAACTTTGTGTCTGGTGAGATTTGGTAAGTGCTATCAACTTCATGTCTTCATATTTTCAGTAGTTTCACTTGTCTTTGAGTTGCATATCGATAGAATATCTATAATATTTCAAATGAATGTCTACTGAGTGTCGCTAAGTATTCAAATAAGTATTGCATTATTATCACCAACATAAAACCTGACACTCAACAGCAGGCACTGTTAACTCATATGACAATATGAGTTAACAGTGTGTCTATAGTCTATCACTCAACAGCATGTCATATGAGTTAACAGTGCCTGCCTATATCATATGAGTTAACAGTGTGTCTATAGTCTATCACTCAACAGCATGTCATATGAGTTAACAGTGCCTGCCTATATCATATGAGTTAACAGTGCCTGTCTATAGTCCATCAGTTGCATATCAACAAACTATAATGTGGACTATCCAAGTAAAGTGAGAAATTCTCAGTAGTTGAGTGTTTACTAAATGTCTATTGATCATCTACAGATAATCAGAGGGCATGTTGACAGTCGTCTACAGTCTATCAGTTGCATATGAACAAACTATAATATGGACTATCCAAGTAAAGTGAGAAATTCTCAGTAGTGTCTGTCTATAGTCTATCACTCAACAGCATGTCATATGAGTTAACAGTGCCTGTCTATAGTCTATCACTCAACAGCATGTCATATGAGTTAACAGTGCCTGTCTATAGTCTATGACACTCAACAGCATGTCATATGAGTTAACAGTGCCTGTCTATAGTCTATGACACTCAACAGCATGTCATATGAGTTAATAGTGCCTGTCTATAGTCCATCAGTTGCATATCAACAAACTATAATGTGGACTATCCAAGTAAAGTGAGAAATTCTCAGTAGTTGAGTGTTTACTAAATGTCTATTGATCATCTACAGATAATCAGAGGGCATGTTGACAGTCGTCTACAGTCTATCAGTTGCATATGAACAAACTATAATATGGACTATCAAAGTAAAGTGAGAAATTCTCAGTAGTTGAGTGTCTACTAAATGTCTATTGATCATCTACAGATAATCAAAAGTAGGCTAATGTAATTCAGTGTCTACTGCACATACAGCAATCTATATTAGTAAACAAAAAACCAAGGTCCATGATAACAAATTGAATTGAAACGTAAAATTGAGTGTTACTTATACTAGCGTCAACATGTTGAGCGTTACTTATACTAGCGTCAACATGTTGAGCGTTACTTATACTAGCGTCAACATGTTGAGCCGTTTATGGCGACAGCATCCAACTGTAACTAAGGCCAGCGCAATCGGAGCGAAGCCAGCGGGGGCTAAACCTAAACAACAACTAACTAACTCTAAACAACAACTAACAACTAACTTACAAACTCTAAACAATAACTAACTTATAAACTCTAAACAACAACTAACTAACTTACTAACTCTAAACCACAACAACTAACAACTAACTTACTAACTCTAAACAACAACTAACTAACTTACTAACTCTAAACCACAACAACACTTACCAAATCTCACCAGACACAAAGTTGAATCTCACCCGACACAAATAAGACATGATATTCAACTGAAACATGTCTGAAGATGGACAGTTGCTATTCACTTGATTGATTGATTATATAATGAAATTCAGTTAACAGTCAGGTAACACTAAATTGACACTAAATATATGTGGATATGTTATTGATAACCTTATTGAGTGTCAACTTACACAATGTTGACATGTCAAGTGAGTGTCAACTGATACTCAACTGTGGACTATCCAGGTAAAGTGTTACCAAAAAACAAATACAAACAAAGAAACTCTAAAAAGGCAAACTACCTTTTGTTGAGTGGGATTTTGGTTGCCCAGTTGTTGAAAGAACCTGATACGAAGACTTCTTTGGCACCTCCTTTCCACGTAAAAACAGTAGGTCTGCTCTGAGCTGGATTTTTGGTGTCACTTTCCAGGTCCCGTTGCCAGGCCAGAAATTCTTGTATTTCCTGTGGAGCCTAGAAATAAGGAGAGAGGGAAAAGATAGTGTCTTCGTGAAGGTAGGTCGGTTGCATACATGTGTATGTGTACGAATAAATAAAAAATATAAATATAAAAACGATGTATAACAATCACAATAGGTATAATATCACAACAGAACACAAATTAAAGTAAAATAGAAATAAATAAGACAGTAGAGGCATGTGTGTATTTATATATTTACAATATTAGCCTACATGTCCACAATAATATCGGTATGAAAAGCACAGTGCAAACGTGTACCACCAAATGTGCAATTGGGAAGAAAGAGTACAATGTTGAAAGTGAAAGTATAATGCACACCTTTGAATCTTCTGCGTCCTCCGTGCTGTCCATCAGGATGTTGGAGCGTGCCTCCTTCCCACCCTGAGGTCCGTCTGACCTTTCACCCTGCGCCCCGCCGGCGCGGTCGCTGCTGCTGTTCCCCATCTCCTGTCCCTCAGGTCAGCCGGTCACTGCCCACCACACTACAAGTTAAACTCTGCTTTAGCCGTAGAATGAATACACTAGGCGTATGTTAGCCATTAAAACGCGCACTACTACTACTACTACTACTACTACTACTACAGACAGCACGAAACTTTGTTAGCTCGTTGTTTCCG
>OOFB01038322.1:5324-29143 GCA_900323305.1 Trachyrincus murrayi
GTGGCGGGGCAGTGTATCGGCACTTAGGTGTTCGACTCCCAGCCGAAAGGTACTGGGTTCGGTAACGGTTTCCATCCTAGCTACAAGATGCCCTAACCCCTAACTGTTCTGAATGACATGTATCTGCATTCACTTTGAGGCTGTTCCCTGTTTTCCATGTTTCATCCTGCTCCCTCTTTTCTTCCCACCCGTCTGTCTGTGTCTGTCTGTCTGTCTGTCTGTCTGTCTCTGTGTCTGTCTGTCTGTCTGTCTGTGTGTCTGTGTCTGTCAGACTATGGGCTGGTGACCACCCCTCAGCTCCACTACATGGTCTGTTGTCACAACACTCGGGGCGAATACGGAGAGCCCTCGGTGGAGGGCTACTACCGCAAACTGTCACAGGCCTTCATCCGAATGGCCAAACACGTAAGTAGTACTGAGTACTGGTACTGAGTTCGATCCCCAGTGTCCATTCCTACCTGTCGCCTAACCTCCACCTACTCCTTAATGGCTGTATCTGACATCAAGTCACTTTGGATCAAAGCATCTTATAAATGACAAAATAAATATGACACGTGTGTTCTTTTCTTTCGTTCTTCTTCCTCTTCCTCCTCCTCCGGTAGGTACCTAACCGCACGGACGACCAGAAGTGCCTGCTTGTAGACGGAGCTAACGGCATCGGCGCGCTGAAGCTACGCGAGATGGAGCCTCACCTGCAGGGGGCGCTGCAGGTCTCCCTCTTCTGCGACGGCACCAGCGGGGAGCTGAACCACCAGTGTGGGGCCGACTTCGTCAAAGTGCAGCAGAATTCGCCGAAAGGTGCGGACGAGAACGCTTGGACCCGGGCGGGGGTGTTTGTCCGTAAAAACACGACAATGCTTTCAAAATGTTAGCGGGGGCATGAAAAGGTGGAGAGGTTTAAAGACGCAGCACACCTGGACATGTGCAGCTTACTTGGTAACACGGCATCAAGACTAAGATGTCTCTTACAATTACATGACACTACTGTAGGACTGCAACACGCTAGCTGTACGTTTTATATCTGGAGCGTGTGCTTTTGCACTGGACTTTTGATAAATTATATTTCAAAAAAATTATACAACTTTAATAATCAGCGTTTAACGGAATAGAGATAAGACCTGAGATGAAACTTGACCTCAAAAGTAATTTACCGGCAGCATATAATCACAAGCACTCACACGTCGCCTGTGACCTTTGAACGCCGGGAGGTGAAGCCACTCAGAGCAAATACTCTTAACCAATACTCTTAACCAATACAAGACAGAATATTTACACTTATTCAGTTATAAAACGAGTACATGAGCTGGATCCACTAATAACATAAATAACTAATTCTCTTTTTGTGATGTATCATTTCATACAGATGTATTCTGCCCGGTAACGGCACATCTGTACGCCAAACAAAGACTCAGCCAGCCAGCGTCTTGTCACTTACCGTTAACGTGATGTCTTTTTCCCGCCGAAGGCGTCGCCATGAAGGCGGGCGAGCGGTGCTGTTCGTTCGACGGGGACGGCGACCGCATCGTGTATTACTACAGAGACGCCGAGGGCCGCTTCCACCTCCTGGACGGAGACAAGATCGCTACGCTCATCAGCACCTTCCTCAAAGAACTGCTCGTACAGGTACGGCCTCATATACACAGTATGTAATATATATATATGTAATAAATATAAATGTATGTATATACTAACACAATGCATCGGTTCTCATCTCACACCTAAGCGATATGTGTCATTAATGAGCAGGTAGGGGTGTTGGGCCACTAGAATACCTACAGGTTAGACTGTGGACATTGAGATTCGAACCTAGAACCTTTCAGCCGGGAGTCAAACCCTCTAACTGACTCGATCCTGCCCTGACCTCGTTTAGACTGCCTGAACTAGACCACTAAACACAGTCTCCTCCTCCTCCTCCTTCTCCTTCTCCTCCTCCTCCTCCTCCTCCTGTGTTTACCTATAGGAGGGTTTTAATCATGTGATCTGAAGTTCAGGCCCGCCATCTCGGTGCTCCTTCCTGACCAGCCATTCTAGCATAGCCCCCGCAACCAGTCGCTAACATATATCACATCATAATGGTGTGACATCATGTGACGCCCGACCAATAGGCTGGCCTAGACCTCGAGATAGCGGTGGTTCAGACGGCGTACGCTAACGGGAGCTCCACACGCTACCTGGAGGACACCATGAAGGTGAGTAAGCTCTCTCTATCAAACTTTCTCTCACTCTCTCTCTCTCACTCACTCACTCACTCACTCACACACACACACACACACGTTTTAGTGTTTTTTTGCTGGCAGTTAACAGTGAGGTGTACGAAGACCGGCGTGAAGCACCTTCATCACGTGGCCCAGCAGTTTGACATAGGAGTGTACTTCGAAGCCAACGGCCACGGAACTGTGAGTGACACACGCACGCACGCACGCACGCACACACACACACACACACACACACACACACACACACACACACACACACACACACACACACACACACACACACACGATGAAAGCACTTCAAAGAGGTGATTGCAAGACAATCTAAGAAAAAAAAAAGAAAAAAAAGCCTTAACTTGTTTTAGCCCACAAAGGAATTATCCAATTAGAGAAACACACATGGGAAGTGCCATGTGTGCTTAGTTACTTACATTTCCATGTTTATTTCTAGGGAGAAAATGTTGTGATATGAACTGTTTCAAGGGAAAATATCCCTTCTCCACTTCAGAATCAAGAAAACCATTTTAGAGGTATACCAATTTAGTTTAAACAAGCCTTTGTGTAGAAAAATGCCTGCTTTGAACAGGTAAAAGAAAAACGGCAGCCACCAGGCAGGAAGGTTTGGCTGCGTGTGCCCTTTCCATTTTTTGGATGTGGCCTAGCGCCTCTTCTCCTTCCTGTCTCTGTCCTTGTGCTCCCTGTCACCACGGGATGACCTACTCCTCCCCTCGTCGCTCCTCCGCTTCTTCTTCTCCTTGGTGCTCGTTGACTCCCTCCCCCCCCCACCACCACCACCACCACCACCTCCGCTCCCACCCCGCTTGTGCCGACTCTTCTCGGCCCCCTTGTTCCTCTCCCGGTCCCGGTCCAAAGGCCTCTGGTGTCGCTTGGCACCATCCCGGCTGCGGCTACGGCTGCTGGATGAGGAGGATGAAGAGGAGGACGAGGAAGAGGAGGAGTGGCTAGATCCGCTGGAGGAAGATGAGGAGACAGTGGAAGAGGAGCCGGAGCTTCCGGAGGAGGAACCGCGACCCTTCCGCTGGGCTTCATCCTTCTTACGGCCCCTGCCCACCTTGTCTCTTCTCTTCTCCACTGCCCGCTGGGCCGCTGTTGTGGCAGGTGTTTCTTGAGGTCTCGGGGGCTCAGATTTATCTTGGGTCCCTTGTTCATCGGTGACTGAACTCTGGGCCGGATCGGGCCCGGGGTCAGCGGGCTCCTGTGCGGGCGGGTCTGGGGTTTGATGAGGCTGTGAGCTTTGGGAAGGCTTGTCGCTTTGGGTCTGGGCTACTGGTTCAGCCGGTGGGGGAACAGCTTGGGGTTGGTGGCTAGCATTCTGAGCAGCGGGGGCATCTCTAGGTAGAATGGGGTCAGAGGGCGGGGCCTCTGGGCTCATTTCCTCCTTGTGGTCTGTGGTAGCGCCCTGAGCTATCTCCGTCTTAGCCCGACTGCTGGCCTGCTCCTCGTTCTTCTTTGCCCCCTGCTCCCCCATCTCCACCCCTTCCGTGTCTCGACTTACCTCCACCTCCTCCTTCCCCCCCCTCTCTCCATCCTTACCCTTAGACTCATCCTCTTCGCTCTTCTTATCCCCTTCCTCAATAATATCCATACTGTCCTCTTCCTCCCCCTGCCCCTTCTCTCCCATCTCCCCTCCCTCTAAGACTCCTTTCTCCTGCTCTGTGTCCTTCCCCTTTCCATTGCCCTGAACCTCCTTCTCCTCCTCTTCCTCCTCCTCCTCCTCATCTCCCTCCATTTCCAAGTCACCACGGTTACCTGTCACCTTGACTACCTGGCCTGCGGGCTTACCCTCCGCCGATTGGTCCCTCTTCGTAGCGCTGGTGTCTGTGTCGCGGTTTATCTGTCTCCGGGGGCGCGACTCCATTTTGCTGAGGTGCTCGGCAAACGCCTCACGCCTTTCCTCAAACACGGCTGTAGGCAAGGAAACAGTGAATGGCATCAAAAACACCATTGAACCAAAGAACACGTGACAACAATGAAATGCTTATTTTAGGTTCAGGACAAGAGATTCAAAACCAACACCTTGTCATTGCTCATCATAATAAAAATGGAGGAACATCAACTGGTCACAAAGTTTAGAATAATTTAATTGAGCCCAAACCGAAAGCTGCAGCTGATGGCACACGGTGTGAAGAGAGAGAAGAGCGTGCCAGAGATTAAAAAGAAAAGCCCTCAATGTTCAATGAAACATGTTTTGTGTTTATTGCTGAATTGCTTTAACAGATTTAATATCATCCCATTACTCACTTAAATTATTATTGTTCCATCAGCTTTTGCATTGGGCTGGGAAACGCTGCCATAATAACCAATGGAAGTTGCTACACTGCCTGTGTTCGCTGATGGCGAACATGTAACACTGATGGTGCCGTCCAAGATTAAAAGAAAAACGCTGAGCTTCAATTCTGATGGCAAACACTAGCGTCAACTCACCACTCACTCATACATGATGCCATCATTTTTAGTACATTGATCATCTGATGTTGTGCAAATGAATGTTATTAAATCTGTGAAGGCGCTTTCTGGAGCACATAAATGGCACATTGGCAAGACGTGGATGGCATGCTATGGCATTTTCAGTGGAGCCGTGGTGTTATATATCTTCCAATCTGTTTTAAATTAATCTTATTTAAAACGGCCAATCGTTCATTTTTGTAATTACTATTAATAATTTTTTTAATGCTGCCCTTTCTACCATTCCCACCCGCTTATTATTATTATTATTATCATAAGCTATATTTATATAGCACCGAAAACTAAAACCAAATTGATCAATACAATAAAATCAGCAGAGAAAGCAGCATGGGTAAAATGCAAATTAAAGCTAAATTGAAGAGATAGGTTTTTAACTGGCGCTTAAAGACGTGAGCTTGCTTTCCTGATTTCTTGAGGTAACCTATTCCACAGTTTAGGGGCATAATTAATAAATGCGGCCAACCAACTTTCTTTTGGGTTTTGATGGTAACCTCCAGTAAGCCAGCAGGACCTGAGTGCTCTTGAGGGCATATAGGTTGTCAGCGAGTCAGTAAGGTAGGCTGGACACAGCCCATTTAGTGCTTTAAACACGAGTAGAAGCATTTTAAAGTCAATTCTAAAAGATACGGGGGAGCCAGTGCGGAGCAGTCAAGACTGGAGTGATATGCTCTTAGTTTTTTTCAGAAGCCTAGCAGCAGAATTGTATTTGGAGCCTCTGTATAGGCTATTTGGGGAGCCCAGTAAGGAGTGCAGTGCAGTAGTCAAGACTTGAAATAAAGGCATGGATCAGTTTTTAAAAACGGCTGCAGTGTGGCAATGTCAGATCAGAGTGTAAGATTACCCCAAGACTCATAACCGCTGACTTAATAAATATTCCCATGGCTGTTTAAAAGCATATCCTTTATTTTTGAGGGTTTCAGTTTTGTCCTCATTTAGCTTATTCCATTTATTCATCCATTTATTGACAGCTGATAGTTAGCGAGGGAGCAAATAGCATTAGTATCATTTGGTTCAACAGAGATGTATAATTTGGTATCATTCGCATAGTAGGGATGTGCACAATTGAGTTTTTTCATGGTTGAATAATAATTGATTATTCAGATTTGCCGACAGGGCCAGATATTAACACCTTGCAGGTGCTGAATGGGGTAGAAATGTTCCTATTGGCGGCACATAATCTTTGCGGCCGCATTCTACCGTACACATTGGAGGTGCCAAAGAGCGAACAATAGTAGGCGATATTGTTGCTGTAGCCAATATTCAATTCCATCAATTGGCCTTACATTTTCATGACCTGAAAAGGTGGAAGCAATTCGTTGAATCTCTGACAGTCAGAGGGCATGTCCATCCTCACCTCTCATCCCCCTCACGCATTCAATTACTTTTAATTTGTCACTGCCAGTTTGAGTTGTTTCGTTAAGCCCAAAGCATATATTTAACGGAGCAACGCACACAGTTTTACAGTTTTCAGTTTTACTCTGTTTACATTGACATGAAAGCGTCAATTAAATGCTGTTGAGCAAACGACAATCGCGTGATTTGTGAAAGAGTTCGCTATCTGCATAGCTGTGCTCAGGACAGACAGTGAGGGCAGAGTAATAATGTTGAAGGCATCCACCATTTAATTAAGCAAACAGTTTGAATACACGGATCAAAAGAACTTATGATTTCTGTGAATTTAAGTTCCGACAAATCATCTAAATTGCTTTCGCACTAGAATTTCCTTTGTTTTCCATGGCAAAGTAGCACCAAAACATATGCAGAAATGGTCAGCGATAGGGATGTTGTATACTGAAACCTTGTGACAGCACCAAATCTAGCAAGTTACGACGTTGGGGAATACGTTGAGTGACATGTTGAATTAGCTCAAAGCTGACAAGCCTATGAATTCAATAGTTTTGGTATCACTTTTTTTTGTTTATACGAATGTTAAAATCTCCATTTAAAATGATCCTGTCATATCTAGTGGCCGCAATAGATACTAGTTCAGTGAAATCCGATAAAGATAGTGAGTTACTTTGGTGGCCTATATAGAGTAACGTAATACACCCCAGTGTTTCCCACAGAATTAAATTATATTTGTGGTGGTAGCTGTGTTGAGAACCAATTTGACAAACTTGTGCAGAGTAGGGATGCAAGAAACACCAAAAAGTATAATCAATCATCAATAATACAAGGTCCAAAAGTATTTTAATTTTTTTTAAATCCACGATAGTTTCCACAAATTTACACATATCGAAAGTCAGTTTTGATCTGTATCTGTATTTTATACAGTCCATGTGCGTTACACCCACACCGGAGCTCAGCTGGTGATGCAGTTTTTACCAGCTTTTTACTGTTAGCTAGCAGGATACAGTTTTAAACAGCGATTTTAATGTTATATCCATTGAGGAAATGTTGAAACGTGACATATCTAGTTTAATTGCATTTTAGTTAGGCTATCGTTTTGGGCAGGGTACTTTGTAATTCGCAGATTGTGTAGAAATATTGACCAAACAATGGCTCTATAGAGAGTTCTGCTGCCCGACGGTTTTGCTTGGAAGCCCCATCTCCTGGGGAGGTATACACCGCTAGACACACGGGACCGGTGGTCACGTCTTCAGTTCACCGCGTCAGATCACTGTAAGAGTGAATGTATGTTGAATATCCAATATCTTTCTAAGTAAAAAAAAAAGACGTTCAAACTGCATAAGCTGCTATTGAAATGTTTTATTTTAATACACCACCACAGCAGCGCTATGCATTTCACTTTCACTATTATTGCCGTTCCTGGTCATTATTGTAACACTTGTCGAACACGGGGGGGGGGTGGGGGTACCCGTACACTCGACACTGCACTTCCTTGGGTCCTCAGGAATACACCCACCAGTGCAGTGCCCGTTCCTTGCCTATTCGGAATGGGGAGATTGCTTGGCTCCGGTATTGCTGCTTGCAGCTCATCCAAATAACTTCACACTCGACACTGCACTTCCTTGGGTCCTCAGCAATACACCCGCCAAGTGTGAAGTTGATTGGATGGATGGTTGTCGAGAAAATCGAAGGACATACGGAGACTCCTTCCATTATACAACAAAGCCATATTGATTGTGGCAGATTCAGTGACTTTGTTTGATTGCAGCTGAGTGTTAACTGTCTCTATAGTGATGACATTGTTCTGATTTCTGGCCTGGATTGGATTTTAAGATCTTCAGGTCTGACTGTATACCAGACCGGGATGGTGTATTGTAATGGGGGTGAAAAGTCTCCACTGGGTCCCAGCATATTCTGTGGGTAAACATGGATAGGACCTCTAAGAGCAGGGACACTGCCATTATCAGGGCTCTACAGTGCGACCATTTTGCTCGCATATCTCCAAGTTGCCTGAAAAAAGCCTACAAATGAAAAAACTGCTTATATATGTGTTCTGTGGATCAAAACACTGCTATTTTCATTCCCTAGAATGCCCCGGCAAAAGGCTTTTTTCCTTCAAAAAACTACAAGCACTTTCTCAGTGCCCTGGCCAATCAGCTTTGAGTTTGGCTCTGTGCGATTCAGTTGCCTTGTCGTTGTTGGTGGCCTGAAGAGTTACATACGATTTTTATACCAATCTACGGATCAATGTATACCAATCTACGGATCAAATGAGGACTAACTTCAGCAAAGTCATACCAAGTGGATGGAATGATATTTATTTGAGCCAGAATACACAGAAGAGGAAATCTTACAGCGGAGAAGGCAGCAGGCAAATGTGCAACAGCGTGTTCAGAGTCTCATTCAAGTAATAAAGTATCGCTGCATGGATGTTTGACAGATAGTTTTATGGCTATGTTTAGAAATGCAGTATTACCATTACTAAACCACTAATTGTTAGTTTACTCGTGCACTTTCATCGTCTCATTCAATGAATAAAGTAGCAATGCTTGTATAGCCTACATGCAGCACGGAAGCTTGCGAATAGGTTTGTGGCGATATCTATTTACGCAGTATTGCAGTTACTAAACCTCCATTTTCAGAGTTTACTCATGTAGTATTAGCAAAACCACAGGCTCACGAAGATTACGGTCTGGTATTTATACCGTGAAGACGGCAGCTACAGAAGACGGTACAGACCAGTCCATGATACGATACAGATCCACCGGCTGATGTGGAAGCGGGACCTGGCACAATCTCGATTATAAACTGTTACAGATAATGGATATATTATAATAACACGGACAGGAGTGACGGTCAGCAAATGTGTTTTAAAGACTATTATTAAAATGCAAGTACGGACATGCATATACTTTTATGTCATATGTTGGGCTCCATTACAGCTAACCACTGTTTTACAACCCTCAATAGTTAGATGTGAAATGTGATGGCAGCCACTTTAGCAAATCGATATCCTGTATGACGGCATGATGTTATCCACATAGTCCACAGGCAGAGAAATATAAAATACAAAACTCTAAACAAAAGTAGCTGAGCTTGTATCTGCCTCTCGGAATGCTCTCTCGCCCAGATCTAAACAAGTTCCCGTAATGTCCGCCTCAACTCAAGCTTGCCGCGTAATGCACCATGGACGTTGTAGTAAATTTACAGAATACTCTGCGTCTGTTGTTTATTCAGATCATTTTTGTTTGGTTTGTGGGTACATTGTGACAGCTTGGGACACTATGATCACACTGAGTTATTAAAAACATGGCTGTGCCAGTGGAACATCACTTTAGGAGTTAAAAGGGGGCATTCATTTTAGAATTATGAACTTCATAAAATTCTGGTATTTATCACATTGCACAAATGCTTTGTGCTGAAAGGGCGACGCAGCAAAGGCCAGGATGAACAGTAATCAAACATATTTCTAGCTTCTTATTGGTTGTTCTAGCTTGTCAGCACGCCCATAGCATTTAGTTCTATACTGGAGTTTTCAGGAGGCGATCTAACAATCTGATTTAAAGTCTGTAAGTAAATTCAGTGATTTGTTTGTTATACATGTTAGAAAATTGCTGAAGACATGTGAAAAGACTGAACTATGTAGTACTGCATTGTGGAGTTAGACTGTTTAAACAGTTTTTGATCCTGTTTGTTTTCTGGATTTTTTGGGCGGGTCTGAAATCCCTTATCGTCGGGGTAAGACTTTTGGACGGCATATAATATATTTGTTCCAAGTATCTTGGCTCCTACTCTGTTTGGTCAAAGTTAAAATTGTCACTAAAATTCAGACCCCGGGTAGTGTATGCAGACGACAGCCAGGAGTTTAGGCTCAAGAGCCTAGAGAAAAGTTAATCTCCTTTCCCCAGAGTTGGTATTGGGCCAGAGATAAACACACAGCCGCTAGCAAAAATATCAACCTGTCAAAGTCATTGTGCAACACACAACACACTTACAGACCCAGTTGAAAGTCTGGTGTGACTTTCTACTGGCCCCAGGCCATAGGGGAACCCTTAAGGCCCATGTCAAGCTTAAAAAGAGCCCAGCATCAGCGTTGCAATGCATTCCTTATGGGATGAGTGTCGGAGCTCAACCTAGCATCAGTGCCACCCCGGGTGCTGAGACGCTCAGCCAAGCTGAGTGCCGAGGCTGGGAGGAACCTATTTTTGCGTTGCACAGAGTTCCACGCGTTTCCATGAAACTCCAAAACATCTGCTCTCTTCTGCCCTAGTAATAGTTTCCATTGAAATGCTGGCAGTGGCATTCTGCAAGGTAAAACCATGGCTCTTACCGTTGAGTTTCTTGGTGGAATCGTCAAGGAGCTTTTGTGTGGCGGAGCACATCTTTCCGGGCTTGTAGAAGATGTGTGGCTTAGCCTTGGTGCGGATGTATTTCACCAGATGGACATTGTGGCTGTTCCACTCCTCTTGCTGGTGTGGACAAAAAACAATTAGTGAGCCAACAATACCATTAACATATATCTACTGCAAGTTGGCGTCAATAGAATACAATTTGATTTAAAATAGGGATGGCATGATTCGGGCTGGGCGATATGGCCAAAAATGTTATCATGATAATATTTTTCATATCAGTCGATATTGATAATTATCACGAAAATTATTCAGGATTTATTTTACTATTCAAGGCATTCATTATTTCTGTGAAGTTTGAAAGCTATTTTTTGCTCCCGAGTGATAGATGAAGAAACCAGAAAGTTAAACGTGGTTAAAAGTAGAAATGGCACAATACCACTTTTTAATTTCCGTTCCAATACTGCATAAAGTATTTACTTACTTACAATTGACACAAATCATACATATACATAATACGCACTACAGACAGAAGAGATTTAGTAGCATTAATAGTTACTGTTTGACATTGTGTGACATTATCTCAAATTTAGAATTGCATTCATGCAGAAGTAATATTAGCGTTTTCTGATGTTTCCACCAGAGGGCACACCAGAGAACTCAAACCGTATACAACTACCGGATTTGCATGATGTAAACAATAAACATGGCAACACTTGAGGTTACTATCTTGTTAATTCTGAGATCACGGCAGAAAAAGCAACAGCGCCAGTATCATAGATGTATGTAGCTCGTCTTCAAAACTTTCCGCCATTGTTGTGGCTGCTGATGTGCCAACTGACCCCTGACCCTGTCACATCCCCATACTGCCCCTCCCGTTCATGTGCGTACTGCATTTTGCGGACGTGTAGCATTAATTTCTGAGGATATGCACAGCCAACGCTCCAAACGGCCGCAGGATACGCGAGGCAGCCATCATACATACACGAACGCGTAGTGCTTCATGTACTATAAAATACTATTCAAGGGATCTTCATAAGCATCAGTGCACAATATAAACCCTCTAGATTGAATGATAGACATTTTCACTGATCTCAAAATGTTAGGCAGGCAAAATTAAATGCTCGGTGGGCGTCAGTTTAGCAGTGTAGCTGACAAAAATTGGCAGTTAAACTGGTTTGTATATTATAACAAAGATAACATGTTATTCGCCATGTATAATAAACGTAATTAATTGAGGTAGCATCAATTGATTAAAAGATCGCTAGTTGTGTTCATTTCATTACCTTTTAATCAGCGTCGGCCACAGGCTTGAAGAACCTTATTGGTTAATATGCATGTGTATACTGACGTAGACATGCACAATCGAAAAATCAAACGTGTTTTAGGGGAGGGGGTTTGCCACACATTTTTGTATTGGGGTAGACAGCTGGAAACGCTCTTTCTTATGTTTCCTACAAATGTAGTAGAAATTAGAATGGATTTTGGTGGCAGGGACCTTTAAGGTAGTAATCCAACAATAGTATTACTCCAGTGAAGGTTACACATAGATTTTTACAAATGTGTGGAGCTGTTAATGGTTGATTTTGGGTATATTGTTTTTAGGCAAGAACTCCAAAAAATAGTTCTCGTCTTCAGTGGTTAATAAAGATTGTTTAATCCACAGTTCTGCTGATGGAAAAATCATCTCCATTAACCATTTCATAGTCTGCATCCATAGAGATATATCATATCACCAAAAGGCTGAAAAATATTATAATTATATATATAATTAAAGCTGCTAGCAGCCTCAAAAAGGTATTCACCCTTGTGCACCACCGAGCCCAGTGCCCACCACCCCAGTGACTGCCCTTTTCCTGCAATTCGTGGTGGCACGTTACTCAATGAATTGGCTACCACCATGTTCCCCATGATTTGGAGTGGATCCGACTCATGGTTTTACTTCATGGCAATTACGTGTGATTGTGCGCCCCCTGTGGGCAAAGTAGTGCCTAGCGCTTAGTTGAGCACTTACTTAAATTGACCCTGTGATGTAATTTTTTTAGCTATCTACACCAAATTTGGCAAACTTGTCAGGGGCTATGTGCATACCAAGTTTCAAGGCCCCGGCACCTTGTGGAACAGAGCTGTGATTGATAGAATAATGTTTGCACATGTAAATCTTTTTAACTTTGACCGTGAATTATATCGAATACCTAATTATATATATATTATAATAAAATAAATTGGCCATATCGCCCTGCCCTAGCCACATCAAAAAGGTTCTCTCACCAGCTGAGCCAATTCCACTTTCTGCTCCAGTAGCCTCAGCTCAGTCTGTTTGGCCCGCCTCTCCTCAAAGAGCTCTCTCCTCTCACCCTCAACCTTCTTCTTCTCCGCCTCTGCCTGCACCTCCAGCTTCTGCTCAATCTCGCAACGCCGCTTTTGCTACCAAGGGGGGGGGAAATAACAAGGCAAGGAAATAAATGGATGGAATGGAAAAACATCTTCAAATGCATTTGTCTTCACCTCATTAACCTCTTCATCACTATGCCTCTTTATTTTTGCCAAAAATAACATACCCAAAGTAAAAAGAGTCCAACTGATATTTGGGTTCCAGAGTTTTATCAGTATTTGTGGAAATTCCACCGATAAAGTACAGACAGTCCTTAAATTGCACATAAGAAACAACGTAATTTGCAGGCTTAATAGCACCAGATGATCTTAAAGAATGCAATAGTGGCGTTGTGGATGCAATAAGTGCTGTGTGGAGGAAGTCAGTGGCTTTCGGATCCACTTTTGGTACGTGTCCGATTCAGCAGAGCTTCAATGTAATGTGGAGGACGGGTGGTGTGTTCTCGTGCACGGCAAGTTTAAAACGCACACAAAATCAGCCACATCTTAAAACATTCTGGCTTTTTGGACTGTACTGCAAATCTATTGAAATAGAAGTAAAAATTATTTGAAGCGAGTCCCCGGCAATGCGCCACGAGGTCGGACGCATGGCCCCTCCCCTCCCTGAAATTGCTGCGCCACTTTCTCCATGGGAAAACAATGGAGTGGGTCACGCACGGTGTCTGCTTGTTCATTATAGTTGTACATTATTTAAATGTGTGCAGTAGTTGCAGTGGGCCAGAGGCCTGGAACTGCATTGGCCACTGACTGGACAAAGTGCCAGTGTTTGTTTGTTTATTGAATTTACTTGAGTTTATTTATTAGTGAAAATTTGACTTTGTTAATGCAGAGATTATTTTATTTATACGTATTCATGTTAATTGTGTTCAATAGAGTTTTGTAGATTCAATCCGTCTTTGCAAGTCATTTACTGTAACTGTGCCAATAAATGCGGCAAGTAATATAAACAGAAGAAAGGCCAGCGAACGGTGGCATTTATAGTCTATATGACAGTGTCTAACTTGTAACAAGTCTATGAGAAAGACTAGTGTAGCGAATGACAGACGCTGTTGGGGATTAATGGGATACGTGAATGTGTCTCAGGGGAATTGTTGGGGATGTTAGATGGTTAGTTTGAACTTTGTTGTGGTTGGAGTTGCTTTTCTATTTGCTAGTTATTCCAAATAACTAATGAAGCTGCCTTTGAGCAAAGTGAGCAAGTTCGTCCTCTTTATTTAACCAACTTGACAAGGCAAATTAACCAACCAATCAGATGCAACAAAACCTTTTCACTTCCGCATATAAAGAACGTTAAAGAATTCTTATACCTTCTTTTAGTATCACTACGGTAATTTGGGTAGAGTTGCGTTTTTTTATTGATCTGGGCATTCAAACATGGACATACGCAATTTTGACCTGATATTCACACTGCTGCTGTCTGGTAGACGTTTCCGGAGCATTCGGACACGGACTACCAGACTCACGAACAGTTTTTTCCCCACAAGCTTTTATCAGGCTTCTCAACCAGTAAACACTAACCTATTGATCATATTGATCACTGGTCAATTCTTCCCTGGTCACTTTACCTAATTCAATGTACATATCTATCCGCACTCCTCCACTTTATACTTTACACTTTTAAAATGCTAGTTTATTTATCTTATTATGTTAATTATTAATTATCTACGTATTGTGGGCTTGTCATGTCATAAGAATTTCACTGCCTAGGAATGACCCTGTGTTGTACTGTGCAAGTGATCAATAAAACACTTTGACTTTGGCTGGGCCGGGCCAATGTGGTTAAAATGGTGTGCCAATAAAACATCTGAATAGCCGCATAAACAATTGCGGACCCAGCTTCTAAACGAGACCAGCGTTTATTTGTCAAAACATGTTGCTACACACGACCACTACCACTAAGGGACTCTGTGTTTAATTGGGTCGCTGCTTATAATTGATGTTTCATGGTATTTAACTAATATTGTACAAGACTTTGCGATATGCAAATCTTCTTACCTTGTCTGTAGAGACGTTGGATTCTTGTTTGAACTTCTGCAGGGTCCCCATTAGCAGGCCAAACATACGCCGATTCCTGACCAACAAAGGCACATGCAACCATATATTATAATACTGTACAGGGATGTACTCAAACACCATAGAGGTCAATACAAAAAAACACCAATGGCTGATCTACAGCGGTGCATGGGCTTAAAGGACCTTACCTCTGTTTCCCCCTCTCATCCATGGTCTGGTCTTGGATGAGGTCTCGGCGTGTTCGCTCCTTAGAGGTAGCTACCACAGACGACTGCAACGCCGGCTGAGCACACATGAGGATTAGCTGGGTGTATTAAAACACTAGGCAACTTTGAACATCGGACATAAAAACAGGCAACAAATTATCACATTTAAATAAAGGGTTTCTCAGACTCCTAACCTTTTTGACATCGTCATCGTCCTCGGCGTCACTGTCGTGGCGTGAATCTCTCCTGGCTCTCTGGTCCCCAGCCAGCCTGCGAGCAAACATTCACACAAGAATAAGGAATAATCACCATCTTGTACGATAGCTACACAATGCAGTGCTTCCTATGAACAATTAAGTAACAGCTTGGGTCAGCTCATGCATATTAATCAAGGTAGAAAAAAACCTCACGGTTGCAGACATGGTTGTAGATGCAAGTTACCGATAATGCTACTTAAGATTAGTTACATAATTATTGCATTAAACAGCAAAACGTTTATAAAGAAGTGCTTGCGGTCTTGATTTGCTATTTTGCTCCATGTAACCCATAAATCGCTGTTGTGATTTAAGGTTACATGGACATAAATGAACAAATTAATTGAAAAATTATAAACCTTAGCAGGGCCCCTTCAACGTCCCTCTGCTTCGCAGGGGGGGCACCACTTCCCATGTCCGAGAGACCACGCCTAGGAAGAAACACGAACCCAGAAAGAAACACGAACCCATAATCAATCAACACGTAAATACAGTTTGCTGGGTGGGGATTCTGCCTGCCAACAATGTTAGTTACTGTATTATGGTTTTACCTCAGCAAGTTGTTTCCTCTGCCTCTACCTCCACCTGGGCCTGCCATGGGGCCAGTGAGCCGTCGGAGTTGGCCGGGTCTGTAAATAAATTGTATTTTCGCTTTCAAATCAGTGTTCAATCTACACTTCGCCAGTCACTATGTAAACAAATTCTACTAAAATATATTTAGCGCGTATGGCTCAACTATAAGTAATAATTAACAACTTACATTAATGGTTGTCCAATACTTGGTATTCAGACAACAGAGATATTATAGGCCAATGGTCTAGTTTGTCATCTTGTCCTGCAATAGCTAAATCATTCTGCTACTCAAGTCATTCAGCGAAGCTACTATTATTAGGTTGGATCACGGCAAATGCATATTGTACAAGACTTCGATTACAAAATAAAAGAATCATCACATGTCCAATTAAAACCGGTTTACGGTCCATGCTAGTAAAGCATGGCTAAACTTAGCATTACTTAGCATTCGTATGTTGGCAATCAAACGAAAAGTCTGGGAAGATGTTCGTGATGCATGGGTGTCGTGTTACCTTGATTCATTAGGATCGCGTCCAGTAAGTTTTCGAATGTTATCATCCACATGTTTTAGGCTCTCCTTGGCCTTTTCGAGCTGATCTTGCAAGCTCCGCACCACAACCGCCATCTTCGCTTTCAGTGTGGCTGAGCTGAGGTCCAACAAGACTTCCGGTTTATTTCTTTCAAAATAAAAGCGTCAACTCAAATGTTCAATTTCCGTTCACCGCCCAGACTTTAACTGGACGTATGAGTGACTGTTGTTAACAGTTGCATCATGTAATGTACACGATACTGGTATTTGGTTGGTTCATCATTCATTCATTCGTTCCCAGGGACGTACCATTTTATTGTATCGTTGGTAAGGGCACAACCACTACGAAGCAAACTCAACATACCAAGGATATCTTTTCGTTAGCTGGCTTCACTAAGCCTAACAACCAGTCACGCATAAGCAGTGTCACGACGGTGGTTCTCAACCCAGGTTTTCCCAATGTAGCTATGAGCGCGTTCACGTAAAATGGGCGGTGTGTGCACCATATGACTAATAGCAAACATGGACAAGTACCAGAGCAGTATATTTTACCCAAGATGAGCAAACTAATGTTAAACAAATATGAATAATTTAAAATTGTAATCCAGGCTAAAAGCAAGTCGCTGCTGCCAAAAACAGGAAGGAAAGGTGACAAATGAAGTATGGAGGGTTGTAAGGACCAAAACTAAATATATAAATACATAATTGATTATCTAATTAAATGCTTAAATAAATGAATACATATCGAATTATACAATTAAATGCTTAACTAGATGAATAAATAAATACTTATAATTGAATGCTTAATAAATAAATAATTATATAATAAAATGCTTAAATAATTGACTAAATCAATAATTATGTTATTTTATGCTTAATTGTGTTACATTTATTTGTTATTTATTTATTAATTTATATATATATATATATATATATATATATATATATACACACATATACACACATTTATTATCATATATAAATACTTATTCATTTATTCACATTTATTTATCTATTTATAATTTTATTTATATATATATTATATATATATATTTATATTTATATCCATAACTTGCTACAACGAAATAAATAAATGTGTCAACTTCATCCATCAAAAGTCTACGAGCCTTCAAAGAGCATCAAAAACAAACGTAACCCTTTAGAGTTACAACTACATATCATATGAAAGTTGAGATTCCACTGATTCCAACAGCACAAACCGCATAACTCTGCGACCAAAACGCGCCGAGCTACAAGCCTTCAAAGAGCCTCTGATTGGTGAATGAACAGTATTACAGACCCAGCAGGCTCAACCAGTCGATCGAGCTCTCTTTGACGCCCGGACATTCCATACTAAGGGGCACAGGGTAAGGGTCAAAATTAAGACTACTGAGAAGCCAGCTACTGACCTGGCCAATGATAAGCCGGGCCGGCGGTGGGAAATGAGAAGCCGACTATTCGTTCGACCAAGGTGGTAATTCATGCGTCTAACCTAGCAACCCACTGGATCGGCTACTGGCTTAGCTGGTCATTAGCTTCCGAGGCTGGTAACTAGCACGCCGAGGCTAGCAACCCACTGGATCGGCTACTGGCTTGGCTGGTCATTAGCTTCCGAGGCTGGTAACTAGCACGCCGAGGCTAGTAAATCCCCCAGCCCCCCAGTTCTCGTATATATGCACTTGTTTAAAGCCTATAGCCATAATTACATTTTCTCTGACATGCATGCATATTTCCTGTATTGTATACATGAACATGAACATATATGAACACAATATTCTTAACAACCCCCGAAATGATTGGTTCTTGGTTCCTGTGATAGAAACAGGATGCTGTGATGAGGTAAATTATTAATATATTTATAATAATAATTTAAAGCTAAATGATTTTAGCCTGCTTTTATTCCAAACCCCAGCACGTTCATAGTCATAACGACGTTAGGTGCTGCCGTACCTTTTTTTTGTTTTTAGTCTTTACCACTGGCTAGGGAAAATACACATGTGCCTTTTGAAACCAATTAACGCAGTTTAGTATTAATGAATAAATTACTCAAGTAATCAACGTGACTCGTTTTTTTCTTAAATCACTGTCCGAGTGCTAGTTAGCTAACTCAGAGAGATTTGGTAGTCCGGACAGATTTGGTGGTGATACAGCCGAGAACCTGTAACGTGGAAGCAAAACACAAAGCTTATTGATTTCAACGAGACATGTTTATTTGACACAATTCATAATTTATCTTACTCATATTACACGTTCAAAGGAAATGCAGTCAAACCTGTAGCCTCAAATTGAAATCGTTCACTTATTCATAGTCGTAGTCATAGTACCCCAGCGCCAGACAGAACAGCGTGTGTGCCGCCAGGGCAATGACCCCTCATGTGAGAGGACAGTGACAGTGTGAATTGAGTATCTGTTGTTGACTGCAATCATCATATTTATAAAGAATAGAGAACCAGATTACCAGACAGTTCTTTCATTTATGAAGATGGAATGTGGAATCTATTTCAATTATCTAAATTATCAACCATGCTATTGAGTGTGAGTAGACAGAAGAGTCTAGTAGTCTCTTAAATTAAGCTACGTTTTCAAAGTAGGCTACCGAGAAGATTAACACTGTATTAACACTTTTGGATGAACAATTAGTAAGCTAGTCTTTAATTAGCATGTCATAGTAAACTAGGAAGCAAAAAAACTTTATTTCTCTCCATAGTGTAATTGAAAGATTTTCCATGGAGACCTCCACTGCTCTATCTCTGCCTCTCTGTATGTGTGTTTTCCCCTAGTTGGGCTAGAGCCTCCTAATTGGTAATAATTTTTTTCTTAAAATAAATTTTTTCTTTAATTTTTTTGTTTTTCTTTAATACCCTCTTTCATATAGACCAGATGTCTCTATCACACTCCAGTCATTCTCCGAAAGGGGGGGGGGGGGGGGGGGTCACTAGGGCTACATCGGGCCCCCGCCTACAATTTGTGACCGGGGGTGGTATCCATATTTCGTATATCCGTATTTTGCCAGATGTGTTGTCCTGTCTGGCGCTCGGGTACTATGACTATGAAGGAACTTGAGGCTACAGATTTGACTGCATTACCTTTGGACGTGTAATATGAATATGATAAATGAATGAATTGTCGAATAAACATGCCTCGTTGAAATCAGCGAGCTTTGTGTTTTGCTTCCACACTATAGGTTATCGGCTGTGTCACTACCAAATCTGTCCGGACGACCAAATCTCTCGGACTGGCACTCGGACAGTGATTAAATGTTGATTACTTAAGTAATTTATTAATTAAAACTAAACTGCGTTAATTGTGGTTTAGTTTAAAAAGGCACGTGTCTTTTCCCTAGCCAGCAGAACCTAGTTTACGCTAAAAACAAAACAATTTGTGGCAGCTCGGCTGCCAGCATGTCACGTCGTTATGGCAACGACTGCACTAGGGTTTGGAGTAAAAGCAGGCTGAAATAATGAAACTTCAAATTTTGAAGTGCACTATTAAGGTGACTCATCTTCATCTGGTTTGTGTAAATTACACTTTACATACAACTCAAACTCATAAGCAACATCAACTGTGTTTGCTTACATTCTAAACATTAATAGAACTAGGGGGGCTCAGGATTCTGAACAACAATGTTGCTCGCCTCATTGTTCCACATGAAATACGTAGTGTGTAATAAAAGACATAATTTAGGTTATTTCAGAACCAGAAAATGACCAGCCAAGCCAGTAGCTGATCCAGTGGGTTGCTAGCCTCAGCGTGCTAGTTACCAGCCTCGGAAGCTAATGATCAGTCAAGCCAGTAGCTGGTGAACCTGTAGACAATAACATTGTCTATTATTGTTAGGTAACCCTATAACAACAGCCAGCAAGCTGTCTGTTACCGTAGACATCCTATGCCCCATCCAAATGGGAGTGTCCACCCAGATGTATGATGGATAGATAAGCCTACAAGTTGGTACAGACCCTTCCAGGCTGGTAGGTGGGTAGACTGATCTAGTCATCATACATCTGGGTGGGCACTCCCACTTGTGATGTCACTATGTCAATGACAATGTTAGTCACATGACAATTTTGAAACGGCTTGTAATGCACACACTCACACCTGGTGGTAAAATAGGGGCCCTTTAAGTGTTTCAATACGGCACCGCAAATCGGGCAGCTCTATCTATGGCTACAAGTGTCGCCCGTCTGGCTCTGCCGTGAACCGTTTATGCTCGCGCATGCGAGGCGCAGATCAGGCGCGACCCAAATCGGGCAGCGACAGTTCCTAACTGAGTGAAATGACCCGGAAGTATCTAAGTGGCAGCCATGATAAGAGCTGGTCGAATTCTCTAAATGCTAAGGAAAGGTGCTTCAATGCTTCCTTTCTTATCTCCTTTAGCATAGGGTACACTGGACCATCCTTTACGAAAGGAAAGGAGATAATGCCGTCCCACAATTCCTTGCAGCAGCAACATTTAAAGTGATGCACCATTTGGCACAAACGACCAACATGACCGACACGGGACGCAGATCATCATGTAAACAATCATACTAATTGCGATTCATGTCGATAAATATGTGGACAGGAGGGTGAGCATGAGCAACCATTTCGTTTCACTTTTCTGACTGGTAGCCTATATTCCTTTTTTTTATTTCAATTCCAATGAAGTAATACTTTTCTCCGGGTTGTCCACGTTTATATAGCCTGCATGAAACAACATGGTAAGAACGCACAGGGCGAAGTATCTAAGATGCGCTTTTAGTAGTCCATCTTCGTAACATTGTACTTTCACCACGGCAGACCCACGTCCATAACATATGCCATCGCATAATTACGAAGTGTAAGTGCAGTCGGATTCTCTTAGCACCACGGTTGTCTTTTCCTAAGTACTTATGAATTCTCCTTCACATCTTTCCTTGACCTCATGACGTTTTCCATCGAGGTCACTAGCACACTAGCATACTGCGTGGTAGGCGAGAGTAGTATGTCCGAAATCATATTTACCAATAGTATGCAAAAAACAATATACTAAAAGTACCCGGATGGCGTACTATTTCCGGCGAAATTCATAGTGTGCAAACTATGGACAATACGGTCGCTTGAATTACCCACAATGCATTTTGACAGGAGGACGACCGTCTTTTAAATGTTATTAATAACCACTACAACCCTAGACCAGGCAACTTAAATATATATGCATATACAGTATATACACACAAAGAGTAGATTTTTCACACCTTAAGACATCTCATTTTGGCGTCTTAACATCCAAATACCTGTGTCACAGCCAATGGGTTGTTCCATTCTTGTCTAATAGGGGTGATAGAAAGGAAGTCCGAGGCACAGCAGATTGGACTGGATTGGAGTGTGGATCAGAACGGTTACCATACTATTACATTAAATTATCCTATTAATTCCTGTGTTTTATAAAAATCTGAACTCTTCTGCAACATTTTTCATAGGTGTGTCATGTGATTCCTTTGGAGTGTAATTTAAAGTGTCTGTCTCTCTTTCATGGTCCACCGTTTCCTGTAGTCCACAATGTTCACACATCTACCCATAGCATGCTTATTCGTTATGTTTAATGTAGGCCTACTTTGATTGGTTTGATTTCTTCTATCCAGCTTAGAGCTAGTAGAATAATTTGTAGTGCTCACAAACCAAAATATTAGGGTAAGCTATGGCTCACCTTAAGTGCTTGTAGTTAACTTTATCATGATGATGCTGTTTATCCCATTCAATTTCAAAATAAATATCAGTAACAATAATTTCCAAATCTGTGTCTGCTTGTAATATTACCAGTCCTACCACTAGGTGTCACTATGCACATTCACATGTTCCATCAATTAATAAAGATGTGTGAGCAGCAGGTCTATAATGTATAATGCTATATGCCTGATCTCTAACATGGAATTCCACTTTATATTGATGATCCTGTAATGTTTTAGTATGTAGTTAGCAGTGGGCCACATATACATCACAATAATCATTCAGAAGAAAATAAAATAGATTATATTGTCATATTGAAAATGCTTCTGGAGTCTATCAGTTCAGTTGGGTTTTAATGGTTTTTAATGCCCAGTTGTATAAGTGTATGTATGAAATGAACAATAAAGAATATGTGATAGTACAAATGTCTGCGTGCTTTGTCAGTGTTGCTTCTGTATCATGAATACACTCTTTGTAAAAGCTTGGAAGTACACATTAAGGACCATAGTCCTGTGCAGTTTTAATCTGAACATGGCATAGAGAAAGACTAAGTTATGGAGTAACGTTACAACAATCATGAACATTCTTTCTCGGCTACCGCAGCCATCTCTGGGCTTCATTATTCTCACGGTTCTACCAAGCATACTACAACAAATGAACCAAAAGTGCCCCATACTACAATGAACCAAGAGCGCCCCCCTCGTGGACAAGACGTCTCTATCTTACTCCCAAGTCATTCTAGGCGACCATAAATGGTGTGTTTTTTTGTATCTTCTGATGACCTCTCAGTGAGTGATTGCATCACTTCCTGTAGGGCTATGACCCCCATGTTGATAATTATGTTGTTAAACAACATTTATATATAAAATGAACCTTTAGAATGGACTTTTTGGCAAAGATAACTTGATAACCGCGTTGCCCCACAAAAACTGTATTTTTACCGGAGGGTGGACTAGGAAATCCAAAGAAGAATTAATACTTCATCCCTGGGGCGCTCTAAAATCTACGTTTTTATTGAAACATCTGTTACATAAAATGTGTTCTTGTGTCGGACACACGTCGCCATACAAGAGTTCTCAACTGCTTGATTCGTTATTAATGGGCTAGCTTAGCGAGCTAGCACACTACTGTTATTCTCGCTTTTCTATTTCTTTATTATTCCCCCCACTTTTTTGGTTCTTTAAAGTGTAACTAGTTTGTCATTTTTTGTGCTAGAAACTTCATACTGACATCAAAATGTTCATATTCTTTTGTAGTTTTTGGGGTGTGTTTTTTTTATTTTTTTTAGAGTTTTTATAGTTTTGGAAATATTCATAGTTTTATTCATAGTTTTTTTGTCATTGAAATACATTGTAGAATGTTCAGTTCTCACTCTAGCAGCAGTTGGAAATTTGAAATTTCATAGTACTTTTCTAACTTGCCGCTACTCCTACAGTTTTAAAGCTGCATGGAGATACATGCAGTTTCTGCTTTCACTCACATGTAAATATCTTAGTCCTATGAGTTATAGTTTTGGAAATATTCATAGTTTTATTCATAGTTTTTTTGTCATTGAAATACATTGTAGAATGTTCAGTTCTCACTCTAGCATCAGTTAGAAATTTGAATTTTTGTAGTCCTTTTCTAACTTGTCGCTACTCCTACAGTTTTAAAGCTACATGGACATATTGTATATCAAAATGTTCAGCAGTTTATGCTTTCACTCACATGTAAATATCTAAGCAATGCCATTTCTAGTTTTTGTAAGTTTTAGCTTTGAACACCTA
>OOFB01038323.1:3266-16172 GCA_900323305.1 Trachyrincus murrayi
TCAGCCCCCCCCCCCCCCCACCCGCCTCCTAAGCTGCTATCGTTTGCAGTTTTAGTTCCGATAACCTCTGTCGGTGTAATCCTTGTTTTACAAGTTGTCTTCGCTGGCTGCTCCAGACGATGGCTGCCGGGGACCTCATGAAACGAGAACTTTGTGTCTGTAGAAGATGCTAGTTTATGCTTAGATGTTGAGAATGATTGGATTGTTTTGGTATGAAAGAGAACAAGACAACTATCCCTTACTTTGTCTCCTTTTATTTGAGCTCTGCAGGTGTCAGGTATGGTAGAGTGAACTTGGAAGTGGAGAAGTGGAGAATGTGTGCATGTGAAGAGATTAAATAAAACCATGATAAATCGACTCGGCAAATGGACTAAGTGGTAGCTGCCATTAAGAGTAGGTGTCCGTTTTAAATATGAATCGCTGCGCTCCACTTTTCCCGGGCTTAAGTTGTTATCTGAATAATTCAGCAACGAGGACGCATTATGGACTTGAGTCAAATGTGATATGAGGGGGGGTGAATCGGGATGTGTGACTGAGATGATAATTGATATGATAATGGAGTTATGGAAGGGTGGAACAATGGCAACAAATAATGATTAAAGTGTAAATAAATGATAGGGGTAAAACTGTTAGTGCAGCTACGTGACGCGCAGGAAAAGCTTAAGTGAGTTTTCTCTTGACGTTCCATGTTGCAGAGCGAGCAAAGAATTCCAAATGAACCGAAGGCCTCCTATGGGTAACTTAAAGTGCTCCGACTCTGAAATGTGTAGCACACGGCTATTCACTTACAGTCATTTACAATGCCACGAATGATGAGCAAAAGGGCCCGCAATATATATACGGAGGAACATCGCCTCTCGTTTGAGGGCATCAACTCCCGATTGGGAAGCTAAAAAAGAAAACGGCTATCCCTTATTATTACCACCCATTGGCATGGGTTTAAAACGCCCAGAGTTTGCGATTTTGCTCCCGATTATGTTCACAATGGGCGGCCAATATCATTAGCAAGATCAAACAAGCTCCTTCCACCCGTCACGGCTGATGTGGCCCCTCAACTTAGCCCACGACATCAGCTCTCCCTCCCTCTCTTTTCTTTATCTATCTCCCCCATCAGATGCTGCTTTGGGGAATGGAGGGGTGAAGAGAAGTATCAGTGGAGGATGGTGGGGTGGGGTGAGGTTGGGTGGGGTGGGTGGTGCGGGCACCCTGGATCTGCATAAAACCGCTCGAGTGCATAGAGCAGCCCCATCTGGAAGACATCGGGCGCTAAATGAAGTTGTACAAAACCGTTCCATTGATAATAAAGCTAATTTTTACGGCACTGACACATATGTAATTATGTGCAGTGGTGCTTTTCAGATTTTATCACAGTCAATAAAGCACCACGCTAATTTCATTCCTGTTTTGACATATTTACACAGAAATATTCGATTTGGGAGGAATTAGGGAGGCCCTGAAAGCTGTTGATAGATGGCTTTTAATGATCTGTGACCCCCCTCGGCCCGCGGGCTCATCTGTTTGTGGGCCCAGTCAATCCCCCCGGAGGAGGAGGCGGGAGACCTCTTCAGACAGGGAGCTGTCCAGACCAGGCCCACTAAGCCCAGGTCATCACCCCCACATCTCTATCTCTTTCTTCTCTTTATCTTCTTTCTCTTCCTTGGTTGCCAATCTGTCAAGATCAAGATCAAAAATCTGAAAAGAAAATAGGAGTCATCTCACTAATGTCCAAGTCAGACGATTCTCTTTGCATCTCATAATAAAACAATGTATATCTCATAGAACATCATGTCCTTTGTCCCAACATATTTGATCACACACGTCCTATGCTTTATTTCATACTATTTTAGAGCGACTTACAGTACAGCGGAAAAATATTTGTATACGTGTCAGTTAACTACAGGTAGACTGCAGACATTGGGGTTTGAACCTAGAACATTTCCTAACCACCCTACTTCTTGGTCATGTGCCATCCACAAAGTCCGGCAGGTGGCCGTTTCTGGCCAGCCTCTATCCCCCCCCCCCCCCCCTTCCCCCCACAGGAAGACCCAGTGCCTGACAAGGCAGCTAAGCTAGCGTAGCACCTCCCGGGAGGAGCAGTAGCAGGGGGGGAGGGGCAGCGGAGGGTGGCGGTTGGGGAGGCTTTTGGTGTCATAAAAAGTCCATCAAAGGCACCAGTAATTACCCAGGAAATTGGCAGTGAAATTGAAAAAGTTTGTGACCACTAAAACCCCCTCCTCTCATCGCCCTATTTCCTCGTCGCTTTGAGATGTCTCTTGTGTGTAACAGTAGCGACGGTGATATAAAATAAAGGGAAGTGTGTCTTCAACGCCCGAGTGAACACACGGTTACATTACGATGTGCCGACGAATGGCACTACTCTTTCTTTTTGGCACACTCGATCAGTTTTCCAGTGTGGTTTATGCAAAGTCGGCGCTACCCTCGTAGATGAGTCTTTCTATGTAGCTACTGGAGTCTGTCATGGGAATCTACCATTGTTGCCGTCTTCATTCGATTTGTGAAGCATGTGTACTGGTGTATTGTTGCGTAGCGTTATTGAGTAGCTTCTACTGCGTATTGTTATTTTAAAATCTTGTTTGTTTGTCAAATGCATTATAGCAGTTAAATGACGGTGTATCATTGTTACTTAACTGCTATTTTTGTATGTGTTTATTTGATGGACAATTTTAGGTTATAATAGCCTAAATGTAATACAACGTTAACAATAAAAATTCCCCGTACGGGATGAATAAAGTAAAGGGTATCATCTTACAGTGTAAGCTCTGGGTAAACACTAAGAAAAAAAATGTTTTGTGCAAATACATGTAGAAGAAAAATAAACATTCAACATATCAAATATGCATATACTGTACATATATACACATATATGGGCTGAGGAGTCATCTTAGGCCCATTCCAGACGAGGGAGGAGACAGAAGCAGGCCTGCATTATAATGCAGCTTGTCAATAGTAATGAAATCATGACATGCTCGGGAACGGCCATGCGCGATGAGCCTCCCATTGTTCTCCTGATTTTAATGCCAATCTCCATAATCAAGATGAAACCACACACTGTCAGGGCTGCGGTGTGCCGACGCTCACCGCTGAATGATTGATTGAATATGAAATAATGAGGGTTCTCTCTGCGCCTGCGACCGGTCATCTAAAATTCTGCATACAAATGAAATGGAAATTTTATGCAATGAGATGTATTAATGGGATCCTGGCGGTGGCTGTAAGGTCTTAATGTACGGCAATAAGCAACGCAGGTTGTCTTGGAGGGATGAACAGTTGTTGCCGTTGATAGCCCATTTCGGTGCATTACTGTCAAAATAATGCATGTCACCCTGCATATATTTGTTTGGCTTGACTGAGCTTAACTTTTGCGCGCACTTACAAGACCACCAGTGCATTTAAGTGTGGATATTCCTGAACGTAATGTATCCTTAGGTTACCAAAGCGCCGTCTGCCGACTGTGTCATTAACGCCTATGACATGAAGATCTTGTTTTAACCCTGAACGTTGTCAGCCCACCCTCCAAAAGTGTGTCAAGATTTTCTTAGTGTTTACCCAGAGCTTACACCGTTTGGCCTCATTGTGTTATGGCTTTAATACAACCGATTTCTACTTTACAAAAACACATATAAGACAATTTGACTTGGATGATGGATGTGTCTGATAAATAGCAATTTATATATTACAATTTAAATCAATAGCAACATGCCTCGTTTCTATTAATATATTGTATATCACATGGCCAATAAAGGGTAAAATGGTCCTGTTTCCATGGCTATCTTGTGTTGCCAGATGAAGATAAGATGGCATGTTAAGATGATACCCTTTTCTGTTCTGTAGAGGGCCTAGTAGTCCAGAGTACTGGTTAGTGCTGGTTAATAACGCTACCATAGAGGAAGTGATGCGTAAAGGCATTCCATGTGTAGCTACTACAAAGTCAAAAGGAAATAAATCTTGCCATAAAAGTGCATATCAGCAAAAAAATTAGCAAATGCCAGCACCTGCAGAAGTCTTACAATACAATCTGCATACAATTTGCAATTTCCATGCAATATGTATGGAGCTCCATACATATTGTATGGCATATACAAACAGAAAAAAAAGTATTATTATTATTAATTGCTCTTGTTTGTGCGGCCACCAGAGGTAAATAAATAGCATTGGACCGGGCATCACAGACTTCTTTCGGACTCAACGGACATAGTCATTCTGCTTGACTTGCTCAATTGATGTTAAATGATATTCACAAGTGGTGACCGACCAAATTGCATATTAGAAGCCCAATTAACGTATGTGTTGCCTGAGGGGGGCATCGCCGAGAACAGCTGAGCCAAAGTGGCTGGCAACTGTCAGACTTTCCTACTGTTCGTTAAAACGTCACAAGACAATTCCTGATCATGTGACCACTGTCTTATTCTTTTTTTTCCTTTTCATACTACTGAATAGTTGTTTGTAAAGGTAGAGTCAAAGTCACCAACAGCCTAGAGATAGGGAGACTTTAGGAAAAAAAAGTTTTGTTGGAGCAACACACCGTGGTGATGTTCATCAGCAGTGTTTTGGGGGTTTAAGACCCTGTTGGATTTAGTCCGTGTGCCTTTCGTGTAATATCCTTCAACGGGGGCTTTGTTGTGCTTTTGAAAAATAGTTTGTTTAGCTGATGAATTATTAACACCGAAACACTGGCATGAATTATGCATCGCAAGCATAAATGTTACGTCTGTGTTCTGCCTTTTTGTGCAACACAACAGAGAGACAACAGAGAGTCTTCCTTTTGGGATCGAGTTCAGTAGAAATAGGTAATAATTATGTATAGAGACATAATTACATATTTGCTATTATCTGGCTTTTATTGCAGGTAAAGCAATAGCAATATATGTGTTGCTACTTGCAATCTTTTTATTATTTGCGGCCAAACAATGAAGATATTATGAAAGTATTTACTTTACCACTTGTTCCAGCCTTTCCCCAGCTGCCTAAACATCCTAATGTACTTTTCGGGGGTTTGTATAATATTTGTATTAATACAGATTTTTCCTGGAGGTTTCTCCTTGAATGGATGGCACATTGCAGCAGCTAAATAACCTTGCTAGCGTCTCTCAAACACTCCTCAGACCAGTCCAAATGGGAGCAAAGCATGAAGGAAATCAATCAATTTAAGGATATACGTGCAATTCATTATACGGCCAATTAGGACTTGTGAACCAAATAAGAGAATCGTTCTCACAGAAGGAGGATCACCGATAGCGCTGCTGATGTGGAGAAGTTCCTCCAGGGACAAGTAACACATTTGTTTTTGTGGTTGTTCTTCAGAAAACCATCATGGATGCTGCCTCAATCGCATTCATGAATGTCTTCTGCAAGTATTTCCCTTGCCAGTCACTGCAGTAGTAAACTACTGACCTTGGCTTACACCCATGGTCAGCTGTGATAGGCTCTCCAGCACCATGCTGACCTACATAGGCAGGTAGGGAAATGTATGAGTACAGTACTACAGTACTGACTACACTTTGACTACTTCAACTATACTACACTATGTTTACACTAAAGCTATGCTACTAATATGGTACGACTAAAACTAAGACTACACTACGACTAAACTAAGACTACACTACAACTAAACTATACCTACACTACGACTACGACCATAGTATTGTCAACTTCCACACATTGATTTGGCGTGTAGCACAGGGAGAAGCATTTCCCGGGTAAAGCAAAAAGTGAAGGACAAGACAACTGCAGAACGTTGCTTTACACTTTCGATATCTGTCATTGGTCAGGCAACTTTAAATAGGTACAGGCACTGTCAGTTGATGTTTTTTATATCTTTAGTTCATGATGTAGAGAAGAGTAGAACTATGAGAGAAATGGAGCAGAGTATCTCTCCTATGAAGTAGAACAGTTCTACTGTGGAGTAAAACAACGTTATTGACAGGAGAAAGCTGTGGGGTCTGCCAAGGCAGTATTTCAGGCGTGGCTGTGCAGGCGGCAAATAATATTGGATTTGATTCTCTGTCGGCACCACCTATGATCCAGCCTGCTCCTGTATTTCCTGACGTTACATATTTATTTACCTTCACCTCTACCTGTAGCAAGCAGTTAACTTGAGTAACAGGAGAGTTCAAGTCTGTTTGTAGTGGGGGAAATAAATAGAACGGTGCTTCCACTGAGCTGAAATACGATAAAAAAAAACATTGTGAAATGTTACAGCCTAATTTAATTGAACATTGAAACCTTATAATGCCTTGTAATGATCTGAGTGTTCTCATTAACATATTTAGTCTGGAAAGCAAATGGAGGTTATGTGCTGATGATGGTATGGTGGGATAATCAGATCTATATCTGAATGGTACATTTGAGATTTGCTGTAAGATTACTAGTGCTCTTATAGAAAGACTCTCACCCTATAAAACTCAATTCAGAAAAGTGAATGAGGCTTTGCCTTTCTGGACTATTATTTCCAGGCTTTTCTTTTCTTTTTTTACATAAACATATTTCCCATCTTCTTGTATCTGAAGGCATGCACCAGTCACAATGAGAGGTGCATGTATTCTTTATGACACTGACGTAGGCTGACTCCTTCAAACTGTTGTATGCATGTATTATAGATATGTAGCCTTTCGTAACTGGGCCACATGTGTGCATATGTTCTCAAATACACTTGGGCTGCCATGGGATTTTGTATGATATATTTTCACGGAACATTGTCATTTGCATTTGCTTAGTCATTTGCTTAGAGTAAAAGCGTGGATTTGTTATTTGTTTGAATATGTTAATTCAGAGAGTTCAGGAGGAAACAAGGCTGGTGTGTTAAGGTTAAGGTACTCAATTCATTATGAAAGCACTTAGCAGAAGCTCATTCCACGTTGTTGCTCCTTTCAGGCGTTAATGCTTTGACCTCTTCATCTTTTGCTTGGGATGGATGTTGTGTGTGTGTGTGTGTGTGAGATGGTGAACTTCTGTTTTTTGAGGAGCTCTCTGACCAATATATTAGTTCTGTTCAAAATCAAGAGGTGTAAAGGTTTTCGATTTCTCTCTAAATAAAGTGCATAGAGTGAGTGTGCTTATAGAACAGGATCATATTTTTCCATGTCCTTCAACATCATGTGTTGCCATGTTTGTGAAGTCATCAAGTCAATTTTATTTGTATATCCCTTAATCCCAGCTACAGTCTCATAGTGCTTCACAGACCGCATTTTACCACACTCCCTAACTCTAAGCACCTCTAAAGGGCAAGGAAAAACTCCAGGCTTAGATAGGAGTGCAATATATTCCAAATGGGCAGACATAATGGTAGTACAAAACAGGCAGAAACAAAGGTTAAGTAAGATTAAAATAGTAAAAGTAGTAGATTAATTACTTAAAAATCAATCCTGAATGTCAGTTTAGTCTAGTCGGTTTAACGGACACACTAAAAGAGTTATCAATGTCGTTTTCCAAAAATTTTGTAATAATGTAACTTGAGTGTCACTAGTATTCTGCCTATTTCTAACGAGTCTGCAAAGTATTCAGTGAAAAGTAAAAGCTGTAGGACAGATGACTATTAATAGAGTTCACCTAGCCGATTAATCGGAGGTGCTGAGTAAAAACACAGTGCCTTTGTCTCACCAACCCTCCATCACTTTTATGAAACACAGATTTGATGATTATATTTTGCAAGAACTGCGGATTGCAGATTGCGTATCTGTTAATAGTTTAAATTGTTTCATGGTTTCACCCTCCTTGCTGGCCCCTCCTTACGCAATGAACAAAGGTAAAAGTTGTTTTAATAAGTTTTAGATGAGATGGAAAACATTTGCAACTTCAAATCCAAATGAGTCGTAATGGTGTGGCAAAACGATGAGCGAGAGACTGTCAAGGCAGCACTTTGCCGTCCCGGGAAGAAGCAAATGATTTCTGATGACCCAGGTCGTTTTAAAATCTTTTTTTTTTCACTATCCTGGATCAAATGGGCTCACTTTTGTCAGCACCTTTGCGGTGGAGCTAGCCATACAGAGAAAAAAGTGATTGACGGGTGGGCACACAGGCTAGCTTTTTCATTTCCATACTTCAAATTAAACTCCAAAGGCAACGAAAGCAGTGGTTACCTCACATCAAGAGCTCCTGAATGAAACATTTCGATTAGGAAAAGACTTGGAAAGATTTTTATTATTCTGTTCAATCTCCCAATACTGCTGATAGATTCAGGTTTTTTTTCAAACAGATCAAATAGTGATGACAATTTTTTCCAGTTTAATTCCTAAAACAGTTTGAAGAGATGTCCACCTCATTTTAAGGCCCTAATATGGCAAATGTGCAATAGCATGCGTTCACTTTATTTCAGCAGATTATCAACAATAGCTTGGCTTAAGCCAGTGTTTCCCAAAGTGGGAGGCGCAGGGGTACAGCAGGAGGGGTGCAGGGAGATGGGATGGAAGGGATCATTTCATGTATTTTAGTGATGGGAAAAGCTCAATCGCACACTGCAAAAGCAAAGCACAGTGGGAACGAACAATAAGAAATGTGTTGCACACAAGAGCTGTAAATAAATGACTGCCCACCGAAGTGCCAAACTTTGCCGGCATGAACCAAAAATTATGTAATCACGGCCCTTGCGCGCGGTTCATTGGGCCGTAGCCATTGGGTAATGGGTATGGAAGACCATTTGAGCAAATAACGTCTTAGAAATGTTGTGCATTACAGTGCGTATTAACACTTAGAGTTTGAACGTGTTAACATGTAATATTGTGTTAACACGTAAAAAAATATGGAAGGCCATTTGAGAAAATAACGTCTTCGTGTTTACAGGACATTAAAATGCGTGTTAAAATGCAGAGTGAACGTGTTAACGCGTAACAAAAATTAAATGACTCGCAGCCGAAAGGTTGTGGGTTTGAACCCCAATGTCTGCAGTCTCCATGTAGGAAGCAAGTTGCCATAACGCCCTACCTGCTCATTAATCTAAAATCACTAAGTTGCTTTGGATAAAGGTGTCTACTGAATGAATGAATATTGTAAATAGTACAAATATAGTAAAAGTAATGATAAAATACTGGAGAGCCAGTACCCAAACTTTCCTCCGACCTGTGCTTCCAACACTACACACCACCTTCCACACATGCGTTTAAATAAAGTTGTATTGAATGAGTTAGAATTTGCAAGCTGTAACAACAGTCGTTTTATTATTTGGGTGTTGTTTACGAGACAACGTGCATTAAACCTACGGTAGTTGCTGTGAATAAAAACATGTTTTAAATATGCTTTCATTGACGGGCTTGTAAATATAAATATAAATGGCAATGAGGTTAACATTAAAGCAATAAAATACATCATAATGCTCAATAATAAAATTGTTTTGTAATCTTCCAATGAAGAAGAAATCTCGACACAATAGCCCACTACTAATAGGAGCTAATGACATAGCTCCATTTCTGTTATGTTTTATGCTTTTTTATTTTATTAAAGAATTATATCAACAATATTACAGTTAAAGTGTGATAAGTACAGGAAATGTGGAGGCTTTACAGAATAAAATAATGTTCTGTATTAATTTTACAGACAACAAAGGCAAGACATTATAGAAAATAATATCTGATGGAGTTTAGTAAAATATTTATGCCGCATGGAAATTACTTTACTGCTCAATGTTCACGGCATAATTAGTTGCCGTTAATAACCATACATCAGTACATTAGTGGAAATGTAATGGCTTTGCTTTGTGTGTTCTTAAAGTGTAAGAAAAATATATATAAATGAAGCACAGAAACATGATAAAAGATTCTCCCAAACTGTTCATATTTGCATATGACCAAAGGCTGACATTTAGGACATTCTGCCAAAGCCTGCAATAATCTGGTGACATCAGTTCTGAAATATGATCTGCTTCATTAAGATCACACGCTAACTGTTTCAAAGTCTGTCTGGTGTTTGACTTGATCCAAATTAAACATTATTGATTAATGCTCCAAAGCCATAAACCCACTTTTTTTGTTGGAAAGACGCCGTCAGAGAAAGTTTTGATTTGAATGATTCGAAGCGCGATCAAGGACTTAAAAACATCTGACTTCCAGCAGCGTAACATCAGCTCAATCACAGAGACGGGAAACGGCAGCACAACTTTGGGGAATTCCTTCTTTATTTTGATTTCCACCGATCACGTTTGATTAGTCTGAAAAAAAACTAGCTTGTGTGCGCCATTAGCATGAGTAACATCATAAGTTATGAATGAGGCAAACGGCGGATGGTACAACACATCAGCGGCCGCTGCATCAGTGCTCATTTAGGGGCGTTTGAGTGTCAAGGCGCGCGCCATAGGCCCCGACAGCATGAGGCGCGGAGGGAAGAACGAGCTTGACAGCAGCCTGCTCTCTCTCTCCCTCCCTCCCTCCAGCAGGACTCTATGTCCCAACAGAGGCCTTGATGCAACTCAGTGCCGCTGTCAGGCCGCCGCGGAAACCAACACACCGGCAATACACACTGCACACACACACATTAAGATATACTAGTATACACATACATACGCATACAGACACAGATACATACATATGCAAATACACAAACACACACACATAAACATACACACATAAACACACACACACAGACACACACACATATAGAGACACACACAGAACACACACACACACACACACAGGAAAAATCCTCATGGATAGCGAGTGGAAAAGTTGACCTGGCCCCGTCATCACCACCACCACCACCATCATCATCATCACCATCATCAGATGGTTTTTGTTTTCCACTGAAGCCCATTCCAGGGATTAACACATGAAAGCCTGTCATAATCACAGTGGGGGGGCCGGCGGATCATTATGTGAGCCGTTTGCCAAACACCAGGGTTGTAGAGGAGCAGCTAAACCCCCTCTACACACACCCCTGCTGGGCGGCTCTGTCAGAAGAGGTGAAATAGTTTAGTCTGTTTGTGCTTTATGTTTTGTCCCCATTAGTATACCATTAAGGCAAACAGTGTTTCCCTTTGACTTGTGGGGACTGCTTTAGACCTTCATGAACTTTGCTGTCGTCTTTCGACAAACCAAAAAACCAACACTTATTTGTAGGAAAAAAGGCTGGTGTACTTTGTAGGATTACATAGAACTTTGTACGAGCTCATTATTGATGATTGTAAGGATAACTATAAAGACATATTGAAGAAGCCAGCCAACTGATTTTCAAACCAGACCCTCTTCCTCGTTTCTCACTTTTCACTTTTTGTCGATCGATTTTGTGTTTTTGGACTGAATGATTATAGAGGTATTTTGAAATAAAATTCTTCCTTTCTGATCCTCTTTTTTAATTATTACAAGTTAAAATGTGACTTAAGTGTTAAAAGCACACATACCTCCACATACCTCCACACACAAACATGACCTTCGTGCTCCACATAATTTTAACCACTGAGGTGTTAATTAGATCACCTGCCACACATTGCAAGACCAAATGGTGTCGATTTACAAGGTAGCGCAAGATATATATGGTTGATAATGTTCATATTGATTACATTTTGCCAATACAAGATAGTTACATAAGGTACAAAATGATTCTTCTTCTCTCTGAAGGGCTTAAAATGGAAAATAAGCTTTTAAGTTTAAAATATTAATCAATGTATCTCAATGTCTCGTTAATATCGTTCGGCCACACTTCAGGGTGAGAGGGAAAAAATGAACAAATAGGCATTGGCATTCCAAAATAAAAAGACCTACTGTTTTGTTTTTGGAACAGAATGAATTGGTTTAGTGGACATAACATATCATATATTACATATATACATATATTACATAGATATATCATAATCTATTGACAGGGCACTAAGAATACCATAATTTAGTGATTTATGCAACAACAACAAAATAATAGAAATGGTGAAAAAGAGAACTATACAAGTTGTTCATCTTCTACTACGACATCCCACTGATTTGCATGAGAGTGACTTAATATCACCACGCTTTGGGGAATTAGATCAGGGCCGGAGACTGAGGACGGTGTGTCGGTGACTGCAGGGATTCGCGTGTATGCAGAGGACTTCATAGTGTCCTCTCAAGGACGTCCGGCGTCCGACATCGGCCCAACTCCCCACTGTCCAATTAATAACACGCTGAGAAAGAGCCACACCAATCAAGACTGCAGTGCAAGGGTTCCCTCACTAGAGTGTTGGCTCACATAACTCTATAACAAGAAGTTATAATGTTGATTTTCCACTGTGATCGTGGCAGGAAAGTTTTCATTTCCTTTAGTTTTTTTCACCATGGGTAATGGTGAACTCTCATGTGTATATGTATATATAGTGTGTAGAAAAAAAACAAAGGTTGTGCTTATTATCTGTGCGCACACATTGCACTGATTTGTACATGTGTATTTACAAATGCGTTTATTCTGACAGCAAAGAAGAGACATAAATCACTGTCACACTGTCACGCCTGATGTCAGTACATATTAATTATAGAGGGGGGGGGGGAGAGAGAGAGAGAGAAAGAGAGAGAGAGAGAGAGAGAGAGAGAGAGAGAGAGACAGAGAGACACAGAGAGAGGAGAGAGATACATGGATAGAGACTGAGAGACATAGAGAAAGATATAGAGAGGGACTGAGAAACAGAGAGAGAGACATAGAGAGATAAAGAGATAACGAGACAGACAGAGAACTCTCCCAATCATACGATTGGGCATCATGTCTCTAAACTGTTCTGCTTTGAGATTGCAGTCTTCAAGTGAAAAATATTAACAAGGCATTGGCCACACTGAGTCACATCTAACAAGCGTGTCAGCTCTGTGTGCAGATGCAACCAGAGTAAAGGATGTCTTTCTTTCCTCTGCCCTGTAAAACCACAACGGGGAACATAGAACAGCAGTTTGCACCAATGTATTTATTCTATGTTTCATTTAAGGACAATTCCTGAAAGGAAAATTCCAT
>OOFB01038327.1:10264-21829 GCA_900323305.1 Trachyrincus murrayi
TAGCGAGAGAGAGAGCGAGAGGGGGAGAGAGAGGGAGGGACAGAGAGAGGGAGAGAGACACACACAGACAGACAGACACACACCCACATACAGGTTCAACGCCAAAGTCTGTACAGAAATAACACTATGCAGATAAGCCTGGTTCGTTTCAACCATGGGATTAGACAGCTTGTTTTCCTTTGAAAAAGTCCAAACCGTGTCAAGGTAAGACCAGTTTAGACCTCTGAATTACTACTGCTGGTGTTTCACGTTGCCACCACTGTAACTAATGCAATTCAATGTTTTCTACTTGGACTTTAGCGATTAACAGTACACGTTGTACTATTAATAGTTAATAGTACACCGTTACGAGAGGACATGTGCCACAGAGTACTTGGTAGGGTAAATAGCTTGTATTTATATCCATGTCATTTCCGAGCATCCTGGAATCAGTTAAAACGTTGCTACTTATTACCGTATGCTTGTTACTTAGCACCGCACCTAGCTAGGGTGGGGTGTGTAGGGCCAGATGCGGTCTGTGAAACTTCAGTCGCTCGTGGCCTCCCTCCAGTGTAACCGATCCGATGTTTGTGACATGCACGGCGATAAAGAAAAGGACATCATGTATGTCATCCACATGTGCACGTGTGTCGGGCAGGCACTGCGACGTTAAATATGAACTCTTCCACACACACTCAACTCCACATATCAATGAATATAAGGGCCCTTATCTGGCACGGGGGCCCCGGCGATGTTACATTAATGTGAAGCCATGAGTGTTATCTGATGTAGCCATGCAGTATGGGCCGCCCTCCCCCCCTGCCTCTCCCCCTCCCACCCTCCCGCCCTCCCTCCCTCCCTCTCCTCCTCCCCCCCTCCTCCCTCCACGCAGCGGCAGTCGTGTAAACAGACAAGCGTTCCGGAGGAATGCTGGACTCTGTGACCTCACACCCCCGAGCGCTGCTACAATGCATTGAGTTCAGCTGGAGCGGGCCCCTCCCCTCCTGTAACGCCTCCCCTCTGCTCCCTCCACCCCTCCGCTTCACCCTATTCCCCTCGCTTGAGGCCCCCTCTGGGTGGAAAGTACACACACTGCTTTCACCCGACACCACAACCGCCACAGATGCACCTACGACACACACACACACACACACGCAAACACACCCAAACCCCACACACACACACACACACACACACTTAAGGGAACACAAAGCCATATGCGCCACTGTTTGAGCGCTGACTTTCTGTGAGCGGTCCAGCTGTCAGAGGAGCCATGGCCTCTGCTGTGATAGTTTCCAGCCATCTCTACTGGGTGGACGCAGGGCGGCCGGGGGCCGACGGGAGCTCCTCAGGGCTGCTTGTGGTGCTGAGAGGACTCAATTCATCGTCTTTATGGTGGCCTTGTTGTTACACTGTCGGAATACAGAGTAAAATACATACAAAGTTTACGTCAGGGAAAAGAGAAGGAAAGGTGAGGAGTTGGGAAGTGAACTAGGGAGTGTTTTTGTTGAGTTTAGTTTTCTCTGCAATCTGTCGATGTGTGTTGTTGTGTTTCTCACTCGGGGAGAGGAACTATTTTTTTTCCAACTATAGGCCCATTGTGTATCCAAATCAAAGATGGCCCCCGGTCATTTTAGAGAAACGTCAGTAAAATACAGCCACGTTGCCAAAATAAAAGTACACATACCTGTTGGCCATCGTTTGCTTGTGATTTCGTGTTTGGAGTACATGGCAGAGTTTAATAATGCTTACATGACTAAATGCTAGCATTGTCCGTGCTTTTAATTTGTTATTCACTGACGGATGGCAGTTACATCCGGTAGTGGCATGTGGATGTTTGTAAAAAAAAAAAAAAAAACAAGGACAAAAGACTGTATGCTTTCTTTGACAAACTCTTTGATTCTTTTTTTTCCCCCTTGTATTTTTAAACGTGGGACAGATGAGAGAAATATCGCAATGTCATGTTTCACAGCCTTTCATTATTGTGCTTGTCTTGATCTTTTTGCCGAAGTTCCCTGCAGGGTGAGACATAGATCCCCCCCATTGGCCCCCAAACTGAAGCAACTGAACAAGTTAGTCTCAGGCTAGCAGCGCCCCCTACTGGAATTTAAACAGCACAGAACAGCCAAGTCCACCAGGAAGCCCGAAGTCTTCTTCATTGCTTCATACGCCCATTCAGAAGGAGCTACAGCATGTGTGCACACGCACAAGTGCACAAATGCACGTTTGTGCATGTTTGTGCACGTGCACATGTGCTGCAGTTCCCTTTGAACACGCCACACGCAATGCCCACAGTGTTAAGACAAAGGCAAATAATTAAGCCACGATAGGCATGTAAATCCAGGATTAATAACTCATTAAATTTGCTAATCGTACTCGGAAGGTTATCTGCCAGCTGCTATCTGATCTGCAAATCTCATGAATACGGTGATTAAAAGCGAATGCCTTCTCGCGGGTACACTCTCTCTGGGTTTGGGTCGCGTCGGATTCCAGCTAGTGTGTGTGTGTGTGTGTGTGTGTGTCCTCCACAGACAGACAAGGCAGACTGTGAATGTGATCATTGCCATTAGTAGTAGTAATCATTTGCACCACGCCTCGGAGTATGTATGCAGCACAGTAGGCGGCATGGGCTGCAACACGGCAGTCACACATCTGGCTCCACACGCAGACAGACAGACAGACGGACGGACGGACGGACGGACGGACGCATGCGCGCGGCACCCAAATCCCATCCAGCCCTTGTCTGAAGAAAACATGGAACTGTCTGGTGTCATAGCAACCGATGCGGACATCCCACCCTCTGTCAGAGAGAATAGAATGGAAATGAGAACTGTTTCCTCTGCCGTCTCCTCTGCTGTGTGCAGAGGCCACTCTGTGAAAGACTCCGGGCTCTGTTCCAGCTCCATACTTGTATGTACCACTGCTGTTCTGACCTACATACAAACACACACGTGCGCTTACGCAACAGCATACATGCAGACGGTCTGCCCTAAATCTAGCGGGAAAACTGACTCAACCGTTTATTTTTTGTATCCGTTTGGGTCATGGAGGGGACGCTGCAGACATGATACAATGCCTGTATGCGAGTGTTTCCTCAAGCATTCGTTTTTTGGTTGGGATGCAGTGGATGAGTATTTCATCACCTGCTGAGGACAATATGATTCAAACCTCTGCCTCTATTATGGATCTTAATGTTACGCTTGTGCTCACACCCTGTCTCCCTCCCTCTCTCTCTCTCCCTCTCTCTCTCTCTCTCTCTCTCTCTCTCTCTCTCTCTCTCTCTCTCTCTCTGTCTCTGCTTCAGGCGGTGTCGGGAAGCTGTCACAGTGGAGGGAAAACCAAGCAGCCTCCAGCAGTATGGCGACGGTAAGTTCAGACCGTGTCATGCTGCACTTCTAGGGCTGGCCTGCAGGGGGAGGCCACGCTCACCCCCGTCACACACTGTCCTTATAATAGGACGGCAGCTGTTGGAGACAGCACACAAAGTACAGCACGTTCTTCATTGTAAAGCATTGGTGTGAAGATGGACGGTAGATTATTAAACACTGATGTCACGCCAGTCTCCCCCCCGACTGTAGACGAACTGCCAGACTTCACAGACCTACTCCTCTAACTGCACATACACACTGCGTGTGTGTGTGTGTGTGTGTGTGTGTGTGTGTGCGTGTGTGCGTGTGTGCGTGTGTGTGTGTGTGTGTGTGTGTGTTTTATGTCTGTAAAAAAGGGTGTGAGACGGAAGACGTCATTAAGAGCACCGGCGCGAGCAATATGTCTTTTTTTATTATTATTATTTTAAGCCGCATGTCGCTGTGGAGCCAGCCACCTCACTCGTCCTAGACTAGTGCCCCAGTCTGATGCCTTGCCCTGGGCTGAGGCAGAGCTCTGTTCAGGGACCTCCCTTTGGTTCGGGGAGGCTAGACGAGGGTGGTGAGTTAAGCAGTGTGACTCAGCCAGGGCGAGGTCTCAGACCACTCTCTGTCCAGCACGGAGATGTAGAATGTCGATCGGCGTGACTCACAGTGTCACTAGAGCTCCGCCGTAGCCCAGATCTTAATGTAGCCGAGAGTTTCTCTGAGTTACAGCAGTATTCAGGAAACCGGGTGGATCCAGGGCGTTAGCGTAGTAGACCTTTGATCCGTAATGTCTTCGTTGCCACGGTTATGTCTTTTGAGCGTTAACAACACAAGGCTCAGTTTTATTATGGACCCGCGCGTTAAGCCATTTTTGGGTAACCGTGGCCTATCACCATGCGGTATTAATTCAGTTGAGCTAATTGATTAAGTCATGCTCAGCATAGGCTCAACATAGCCCAGCAGATGAATCAAACAGACTGGAGAGGATAACCTGTATGAAACAGGCCTTATAATAATTAATAAAATACCTTTTGATCCTTGTACCTGGATAATATATTAGTCGAGTCAATATTTATCTTTATCTAATGCTTGTTTAATTAAATTGGTTGGTTTGACTGTTTTACATAGATATATGTGAGTATGTAAATGGATTTTTAAAATAGCTCAAATATTTATATACATAGATAAATAATTCATAATTTGTTGACAATGCATCCGCCATGTGTGTGCCTATGTTGTGCAGTTCAACAACAGTATATTGCGCTGGGACTTAAAAAACGTGCTCAACACAATTGATCATCTCTTTGCGCGTTATATATCGCGTGGCTCAGCGCACACATATTCATATGCCCGTGTGGCGTTGTACTCGTGAACCTGAGTGAACTGAGTTCATTCAGTTCTGCTTTTCCACTCGAGGTTATAATAACCTGCTTCTCCGAAAAGCTGCATGCATGCACCACTACTATTTCCATCTGGCTTGGATTCACCAATATTGCCTTTCTTATGCTTTTAAGCAGCGTTCAGAGCTTCCCCGGGATGAACGCCACATATTTCACATTCTTACAGGGTTTTCGCTTTTGATTATTGATTTTTTTCCCCCTTTTTTTTGGGGGGGGGCAGTTATTTATTTATTTATTTCGATTTTTCTTTTTTTTGCGCAGGGAGAATGCTGCAGCAGCTTCTTCGTTCCCCCCTGTTACTGAAGAAAGCCCCTCGGACAGAGAGAGACAGAGAGACAGAGAAGGATAGGGGAGTCAAACAAAGCTGGAAAAATTATGATTAGCTCATAAAGTAAAACTCTGCAGGGGGTCCTTCTCGCCGATCTCCGGTGCTGACAATATGGCAGCAGCCAGGGCTCGTGGGGGTGGGCCGCGGTGGAGGGAGTGGGGGCGCGGGCGATGACGATCGTGATTGGCCCGCCGGGCCACCTTGTGCTCTTACTCGCCGCAGTGAGGGAGGAAACTGCAGACTCCAGCGTATCCGTTCTTCCCCGCCTTCAGTACGCACACACAAGACACACTGGCCAAGAGAACGTTCACACACCCCCCCACACACACACACACACACACACATTCATAGGGCTGTGGCTGTTTCAACATCTGACTCCTGCATTGACCGCAGAGGAGTTGACCAAAAGGGCGTTTCATTGCTTCATTCATTGTGTGCATGTGTGAGTCTGTGTGCGTTTGTGTCTGATATGATTCAGTCTGTGGGTTAGCGACAGAGAACGGATTGAATGGCTGTTAGATATCCCTGCAACAAACACACCCAGCCCAGTGCAATGTACGTGGCACGAGCACACGCTGGCACACACGCGCACAGGAAGTAGAGTAAGAAAGTAAGAGAGAGACGGGGAAAGGGATATTTTCGCTCTGCGTCTTCATTCTGACTTTCCAATCACGATAAGATGCCGGAGCGTGACAGGACAGACACACGTAAAATATTCCTTCCCTTGGTAAGTGAACCATTCGTTTAACACTGCATCCATCGTACACAGTGGTGGAATTCTCTAATTATGTGATTCCTAAATATTCATAATAGATATCAGATATATTTCTAGAACTTGATATCGCCAGATATGGCTCCCAAATCAATGTTTCTGGGTTCAATCCCCAACACCCCCAGCCTACTTGTAGGCATCTTTGAGCAAGATGTCCAACCCCTTTAATGATATCTATCTGTATTCACTTTAAGTCTCTTTGGATAAAGCAGTTAGTAAATAGTTAAAATAGTCTGCGCTCAATTTCCATAATAGCAATGGGAAGATGTAACCGCTAACATGTTACACGTAGTTATGGCCAAGCTTATTTATTTATAGCACTATAATTATTTGTAAATAATCACAAATCACACATAGTTGTATTTTATGACGTTCACACAGCTCAGTCGTGGAAACCCTCTTCGTCTTCTAAGAAGTACGACCAACTTGAGACACGAAAGTAAACTTGTCCAAAATATCACAATCTATTCGGTAGGAAAGCTAACCAATCAGGTGTGGCGGGAACATTTGGAAGGCAATATTACGGAAACAGTCCTTTTCATCACACAACGCGCTCGGGAAGCCCTAATAAAATCATTCAACATTATTAATATTTATCTGGTTGTGTTCGTCGGGTTTGGCTGAGTACTTGGGCCTCACATCGCCATGACCCCAAACCGCCTCCGTTTACTGTCAGAGTTAGTCATCCCTCCATGCTGCGTAGGTCAAGGCCTCGCGTCGGTTCATCTCAGCCCAGCCACCGCACACACACACACACACACACACACCGCCACAGCTGCCTGAGCGACGGCTGCGTAAAAATATACAAGACGCCGTTGTGCTCGTGGTTACCCTGAAGGCCCCGCTCTCGTTCATCGCAGACTAATCTCACAGAGCGCTTCTTGTGTTGAGTCTCGTGTGACTCAACGGATTGCCTCGCTCCTTCTCCCCCGGACCAGACAGGTGTAGTGGTAACGTCTCTGGAAAAACCTCCGCTTGTTTTCCAGCTTTTACGGCACTCAGCAGCGTGTCTCTGTTACCGTAAAGAGGTGTGTGTACCAAGGAGTCAAGTCGATTTTATTTGTATAGCCCCTTAATCAAAGTCAGTCTCAAAGGGCTTCACAGGCCCCACACTATACAACACCCCCCCCCCGCCCCCCCACCCCACAGCTCTAAGCCCTCTAAAGCAAGGAAAAACTCCCTTAATTATCAAGGAACAAACCTTGAGAGACGTCTACAAAAAAAACCTCTGGAGGATTCTGATTAGTAGTTTAAACGCTTGTTGTTCGCTTAGCGTTTAGCACCGTCTCGAATCCCCTGGTTCCTGTGTAACAGAACGGGCTAGCACTTGAAACCTCTAAAGCATCGCCTCGTCAAGGTTTCTCTCACGGTTCAGGAAGGTGGAAGACTGTTGCTTTGTTTCAGGTGGAGATAACACTACACGTCTACGTCGTTTTTTGACGGAGACGTGTTTTTAAAAAAAAATGCGTTTCAATGAAGATAAGTTGACTTGAGTTCGTGAATGTTAAAGAATTGACAAAAGTCGCCCATTAAATGCTGTGAACGAAACGATTGTAAAATCGTTATTTTTTAAAATAAATGTGTACAGGTTAGTTTGTATAATATGCATGAATACATGTGTCCCAGCCAATTAGCAGTAGGTGTGAAGCCGTAGGTGTATTCGCATTGAACCGTATGGCACGCGGTCCTGTACGCACTGTGAACCGAACATTATACATCAATCTGTTAATTATAGTGTCAAAAATATATAAATAAATGATTGTAAATAAATGATTGTTTAAAGTGCTTGACCCGCGATACACTCACCTCCCACGCACATTTTGCCCGGACAGTTATACCTGCCTTTCATTGTCACGGTGTCAGAAAAGCCTTCTCTTGCACTAACTACAGACGGTTGGACGTCTGGAGCTACAGAGATACCTTACTGCTCATTTCATTACGGCAGACTGGGAGACAAACAGCCCAGTCACACTTTGGTTTCATGTCGATAGACTAATCGTGTCAAGTGGTCCTATTTTGTTCAAGGCACCGCTGTGTGACTTAAGTTTGCCAAATGCTGCTGATCTATGCATTCCTTGTTGAAGGTGTCTTTAAATGACTATTTTATATTTTATGTTATAAAGCAGGCACTACTGTTTCCATGTGCTCCTGGAAGCCAAGCTATCCATGTTGTTTACTGTTATAATAATATATGGAAAATCTAAATACAAATTAAACAATTTTTAGGCATTTGTGTCGGTGTATCGAAACCGAATCGTACCGATCCGAGCTGTGACACCAGCGTATGGTACCGAACTGTGAGTTTATTGAACCGTTTATCCCCGAATTAGCAGTACAAGTTGAAAAAGGCAAAAAAGAAAGCTTTGTTGATACTTAATAGCGTGATAGCAATAATCCGACTTCGCACTAGGCCTTGGACTAATAGGATAATGTATTCAGAAAAAGCAGTGAACACAATATATATGCTTTTAAATCTGTAGGCCTAAAAGCATATCGTCGGTGTCGGGCGGAAACCTTGTATGTCCTAAACCGTTACTTTAATACAATTAAAATAAAAATGAATTATGTAGATACAAGGTTTCCGTCCGACAGCGACGATATTGTAAAAGACCTTATTCATATTCCGTGTTTCCTTTGTGACTCGAATTTGCCAACCACTGAAGATGTTGACCTTATGACGAATAGCCACTCCTCAAAACCCCCTCATGCTAATGTATCCATGATGGAAAAGCATGTCATTCATAATCAAATGTTTTTCTTTAGGGTTTTGTTTTAAAGAATGTAGGGCGGGAGGGAGGGCGAGAGAGGAAGGAAGGAAGGGGCAGGATCATCTAGTAGTTTGACGCCCAGCCGTTCTGGGGTGGAACCCCAATTTTCTGTTGGCATCCATGAGCAGGATGCCTAACCCTTACCTGCTCATTAATAGCACGTATCTAAATCCACTGTGAGACGCTTTCAGTAAAAGTGTTAAGTTACAGAATAATAAGAAGGAAGGAAGGAAGTAAAATGTATTATTGAGAAATCGCTTCCCAAGATATTTGATCAGCTTCATGGTGCAGTGGTCAGAGAGGGGATGGGGACACACTCGCTGTTAGCAGTGAGAGAGGCACATGCACGTGATTTAAGGTCAGCATTGTCTCTATAATATTCTGTGAGCGCCACATTTTGCTCAAGTGGTACATGGGACGAGTAGATTGCACCAATAATTGTGATTTTGGGGCTCCGTCAAATGACAGAGTTAATGGCGGTAAGACGGAGGGTAAGAAGGTGCCGGATGGCGTGAAGCACGTCATCCGGTGGACAAAAGTAGCGGGGGGATCCGGGTGCAGGCAACCTGGAGGAAAGGTAAACATTGTTTACACATACTACCCACGTTGAAATGATACAAAGCCGGTCGCAAATCGCCAAAGTTCCCTTTTAATTAGAGGGAGAGGAGCGTAGCTGGAGGAGGAGAGACAGAGGGTCTCAGGGTGGGAGTGCAGGGTGAGGGGGTTCACTAAACACTGGCTTCCCATCGCTGCATGACTCACTCACCCCGCATGTGTGTGTATGGGTGTGTGTGTGTGTGTATAGGTGTGTGTGCGTGCATGTGTGTGTATGTATGGGTGTGTGTATAGGTGTGTGCGTGCATGTGTGTGTATATGGGTCTGTGTGTGTGTGTGTGTGTGTGTGTGTGTGTGTGTGTGTGTGTGTGTGTGTGTGTGTGTGTGTAAAAAGCAGAACCGTGTTCCCTTGAATAAACCGGACGTGTGGTGTTTAGTAACGATTCATCGATACGCACCGGTCCACGATTTAAAACCGATGTGAGTGCATCGGTTGGATCCATATGTTAACATGGCATCGGTCAGAAAATCCATGCAAACGTTACGAACCTACGATTAACAAATATTTTCCAGGAATTAATCAGTATCTTTTTCTAGTTTCTACCCTCCAAAAAGGCCTCTCATGACTCCTCTGTAACTAACTGGTGCAACTGATCTACAAATCATCTGCACTTCCGAGCAACGAGCCCGGACGTTCTGGTTCTGTTCCAGAAGTTAAAGACATTTCTAAAAACACAATTAAAAAAAAAGGTAGCTCTGAAACATAAGCGCTTCCGACGATGCCATGCAGTCGACCCGGTTACGCATAGTAACCATGTTTCGGTTCTGTGCGGCTGGTCAAGTTCAACGACGGCAGCGTGTTGGTGTGTGTATTTTTTTATTTTTATTCAGTCAGACGGCCTAACAGAAAAACAGATGTCTCACACACAGGCCGGTGACTCCACAGCATGGCGCATCATCGGTTGAAAAATGTCAAAGCCATTTGCATTTTGATTTACGGCGTGAAAGGTCGGCTTGTTGTCTCGCATACGAACACAGAGTCACTCCTTCCAACTGTAGCCGTGGGCTAACACTGAGCTAGCTAACAGCCTGGCTACAATATTCAGACTTCATAAGGGACCGCCCATATATGGCATTGGAACCCACTGGTCCTGTGACTACCGTGGCAACCTCAAGGTTCCCCAACCTTGGGTTCGGGACCCCACTTGAGGTCTCCTGAAATGCTGATTTAAAATGTTATGGGTAAAGGGCCCGTGTATACAAACAGGCTAATGATGTTCACGGATCAAAAAACGGTTGTGAAGCACTGAGCTACAGGTATAGCTACAGAGAAGGCTAGTTGGGGGTTGGCAGCTAGTAGGAGACTACTAGGAGCTACTAGTACTAGTATGCTGACCCACTGGACCCTCTGTCTGAAGCAATAATGATCTTCTGGTTTCTGTTTCCAACTCTCCCCACAGGACAGACCACAGCCCAGAGGAAAACAGTCACCCCTCTCTCTCATCTGTCTCTCTTTCTCTCTTTCCATATCTCTTTTCCCCCTCTCTCCTGTCGCTAGAGAGCGATAGTGATGACCCTATTCATTTTCCCCTGTAGTGAACTTGTTGGTGAATAATAGTGGGCAGATCTGTTCAGCCGTGTTTTAGAGCAAATAAATGCAATCTCTATAAATTCGCTGCATGTTTTCTACCTCCATTGGTTGTAAACCAATGGAGAGCAAACAAAGAGTTTTCCAATAGCAAAGTATCTATAAAGGTTTCGAGTTTCCTGGTTGAAGATCAGATTATTATTTGATTGGATTTATCAGTTAACCTTGTGCCACAAGCCTAGCAAGAAGAGCCCGCAAATAACGGGTTGTTCCCATTAACAGGCAAAGTATGCAGCATCATATAGCTTCGGATTGGACGCCATAATACTAACATTCCTCCCAATATGACATATTGGTCATATTTCTTAAAATAGTGGATTTTAAATGAGAAATGACTACCGTGGGACAGAGGGGAGAATTAAACATTAGGCCGACACAAATAAATAATAGAACGAATGCTACGTTTAGTGATGAGGACGGAGGACCCCACTCCCAACCAATGTTTGCACCATAGTTATGGCATGTCTTCTCCGTCCACGCAATGTTCTCACCTCTTCCACCCCTTACCCTGGCACATATCGACTGGGATTACAGTCCTGACGTGCGCTAATGTGACAGCCGTGCACGCACACGAGTCACGGTATACTGCCCATATATATATATATATATATATATATATATATATATATACATACTACACATACAATTCACTCCCGTGTTTTAATTAATTTGTGGCCATGAGACACAATTCGTTCCCACGGTTTCATTAATTTGTGCGCACAAATTAAATACGAGGAACTCCTAACGCGGGGTTAAATTTAA
>OOFB01038327.1:22089-45295 GCA_900323305.1 Trachyrincus murrayi
CACAAATAAATAATAGAACGAATGCTACGTTTAGTGATGAGGACGGAGGACCCCACTCCCAACCAATGTTTGCACCATAGTTATGGCATGTCTTCTCCGTCCACGCAATGTTCTCACCTCTTCCACCCCTTACCCTGGCACATATCGACTGGGATTACAGTCCTGACGTGCGCTAATGTGACAGCCGTGCACGCACACGAGTCACGGTATACTGCCCATATATATATATATATATATATATATATATATATATATATATATATATATATGTGTGTGTGCGCGTGCGTGCGTGCGTGTGTGTAATTGTGTTGGAGGAGAGGCGGGGAGGACGCGGCTCATTGGTTCCCAGGCCTGGAGAATGTCCTGTCCAACCAAATGGCAGCAGCAACCCGCAGGTGGATTAGTTCAAACCGTCAAGGTCTGTCGGCTGGAGACTGTTGAACCGCCAGTCCAGAACGGGGGAAAAAAAACCAACAACAATAACAGTCAGAAAAAAAAACGTCCACCTCTCTCCGCTACGGAGCCACAAAGTGGCCAGAGATAAAAGATATATATATATATATATATATACATACTACACATACAATTCACTCCCGTGTTTTAATTAATTTGTGGCCATGAGACACAATTCGTTCCCACGGTTTCATTAATTTGTGCGCACAAATTAAATACGAGGAACTCCTAACGCGGGGTTAAATTTAACACTGACCTCTTGGTGGTTGCATTAGAGCCAGTGTGCTATTCCCCGTGTGAGCCGAACGCCATGGGAATTGAAGGCGAATGTACGGAGATACACACAAAAATGCGTTTTTACCTGAGAGTGAATATTTTTACTGACAGTTTTTTTTTCCCATTACGGTGTCGTCAGCGAATCCAAATGCATATCATTTTAATCTAGGGTGACATTCTCAAACCGGGATCCTTAAGTGTACCGCAGGCTCATGCACGCGCACGCCATGCATGAACGCCATGCATGAACGCAGTGCTCTTGCAGTGTGTGCAAGAACGTAGCATTTTCGTTCCGCTCACACTGCAAGAGTACATTTTCGGTCACGCGCGGTAGAAGTGCCGACATAAAAGTATCATATTAGCAGATCATTTGACGGCCAAACATGAGCGGTGGCTACAAGGCGAGCGGGAAGTAGCACCGTTGCGACCTACTTCAGTGGGGCGAACGCCGGTGACAGTGACCTGAAACGGGCAGCTCAGGAGGACCGTAGCCTACCATCTGGTGAAACACAACAACACATGATGTTTTGGAGACAAAAGGCACAGTAAAACACACTTTGCATGTATCTTCTTAAATTCGGCTTCAGTTCCCATGGCATTGGGCTCAAACGAGGAATAGCGCGCTGCAGTGATTTAACAGGAAACTCGTCGCTCTAGCTCTAATGCAACCACCTAAAAGGTCTGTGTTAAATTTAACCCCACGTTAGGAGTTCCCCCGCGCAGCCCTATTTAATTAATGCGCAAAAATGAACCAAAACATTGGAACTAATTGTATCTCGTTCGCACGCAATGGAATTTCCAGCACTCAATGTAGTAAAACGTGGCCAATGTGGTGGTAAATGCTAGGCTTTTCAAATGTGACTTTAACCATTTGCATTTGTCTTTGTGGAGTGTGTGTTGTTGGTGGCTGGTTTAAGCAGCCTCACCTGGCCCGAGTCAGACTGATTCGACTCTGGGGCTGCTGGGTGAGGCTGCTCACCTGTGGGGCATTGGCCAATCAAGGCCCACAGGTTAAACCAGCCACCAGCACACACACTCAGGAGGAGCGCTAGCATGTCAGCATGTACCACCTGCTCTGCCTGTTCAAACTATTGCAAACTCTACAATAAACTGGTTCAACCAACATCTGCCTGTGTCCTGCCATTGGAGAAGCCCTGAAAGCCATTGTAGATGGCATGTGGCAAGGGAAACTGCCACACTCAGCAAATACCAAGTCAGGCTGATTAGACTCTGGGGCTGGGTGAGGCTGCACACCTGAGCGACCACCACCACACACTCGGGAGGAGCGGCAACATGTCAGCACTACACCACCTGCTCTGCTTGCAAACCATTTTATCAACCCTGCAATAAACCGGTTTACTTCACAACTACCTGTGTCCTGGTGTTGGAGGAGCCCAGAACAGCCACTTTAGTGGCATTGTAGCAAGGTCCACTGCTGCAGTCTTACATTTAATACTCTTGTACTTTGCAAAGTGTCTCTGAGTACCTTGAAAAAGCACTCGTGTTGTCAAGTCAATTATCTTTGTATAGCCCTTAATCGCAGTTACAGTCTCAAAGGGCTTCACAGCCCCCCCCCCCAAACCTAGCCCCCCGAAGGACAAGAAAAATCTCCCCCAAACCCAGAGGGGAGGAGCCTTGAGAAGGAGCCCAGAAGAGGACCCCTCCGTCCAGGGAATGAAAGCACAGAAATGGAGATTCACCGCGGGATCCAGATAGATCGATGACATCACAGCTTTCAGAGCGAGCCTCAGCTCCGCCTCGTCTCCACATGGCCCTCACACCGCCTAATTAAAGAACCATATTTCACCATATTTATACAGGTCATACCGCTCGCCTGGTCGAAAGCCAATTATTAGCAATGGCGCTTAAATCGATCACGCGCGGCGGCTAGCGCTGTCGACGGCTGTGTTTTTATTGTCTTCCCTTTTTAATTGCGGGATGAGAAGAAGCAGGGCTTTGTGTCTTCTGCTGGAAGAAAAGCAGGATATGTTACCATGGTAATTGTGAGGACTGCTGCTGCCTTGGGGCTGGTCGTCTTTCAGATGTGCACACGATTGCACAAACACACACACACAAACACACGCATAATGATAATTAAATGCTACCTGATGCATGTGAACACGCTGAACAGATGCTATTCATTTCAACATGTACAAATCACACATGTAGAGACAAAGCATGGAATCAGACATACACACACACACACACATCGATATAAACACAGAAGTACACACAATGCAAAATATGAACTGGCTTTCACACAAACACACACACACACACACACACACACACACACACTATTTATTTAGCATTGTTAATATTCCAAAATATAACATTCAATGTTTTATCCAAAGTGAATTCAAATTGAATTTGTCACTTCAGTCGACGATCTCTGTCCCCATTTGGCTCCATGCTGTTAGCATCGCAGGCTAACTGGGAAAGCTAACTTGCAGTCGCTTTGCATCATCTGTGTATTAGCAGCGAGCGAGCCCCGAGGAGGACGTGTCACTGCTGCCATGTCATCAACACACTGTATAACGATAGCAATAGAAAGAGTTTAGTGGGAAATGCGGGTTGGGTTTCTCAGCCTCTGCTTCGCAAACTGTAAAAAAAAGCACAAAAAGCTAACTGCTTTTTGTTCATATATAGGTCTTAGGATTTGAGATTGTTTGAAGAAAGATTACAATGGTATTATTATTAAATGGAACGTGTGTGTGTGTGTGATGCGTGCAGTGTTGTGTGTGTGTGCGTGTGAATGTGTGTGTGTGTGTGTGTGTGTGCGTGCGCGTGCGCGTGTGCATGTGTGTGTCTGGCCCATAGCTACAGTGCACATCAGATGTGATATGTCATATTTTACAGATATGTCTTCACTAAGCGTCTTAATATCGATGGGGGAACGCATTGATTCTGGTTTTTACACAGCCCTTCTGACAATAGGAATTATGTGTGTGGGATTTCATGGGATTTCCGAGAGGGCTAATCTGGTGTTGGTCTGGAAAAATGTCATTCTTATCCTAAAGCCACTGCAATTACACCAGCTTGCAGATTATTTGTGTAACAAACAGGGCGGCCATCCCTGTGGCTCTGGAGAAATCCCACTGTATTATAAGTTATAAGCATGAATAAGCGCTGCATAAACATGGGCATACTTATAGGCACGCATATCCTGGATGAACTGGGTAAACATGGGTCTTGGTGCAATTGCTGTGCTGTTTGCGGAGGGTATGTCGAGATGAAAGCTAAGACATTACAGTCTACCATGCTACAGCACCACCACCTCCTCCTCCTCTCACTGGGAGGAGAAGACAGTAGTGGGAGTAGACATGATGAGGATGCCCGGTCACGCTTTCCTTCTGTGAGCTTTCCATCTAATGGGCCTGTCTAACTCACTTTAGAAGCTCTCCTTCCCATGACCCATATGGAGCCTGTAGTTTCCTACCTCATGTATGCTGTCAGATCCAAAACAGATCAATATAGCAGTGTACATAGTACATAGTACATAGTACATACATACTCCACGGATGTTTACTGGGATTCACCAAGCGAAACAAATATCAACATGATCAACCCGAGATATTTTAACACTTTTTCTTTCGATTTTTTGTAATTGTCTTATTTTGAAGCATTTGGTTATCGTTGATTTGCCTCAAACAGCCAGCAGTGCTCTGAATTAGCAACGGCGGCTAGCATGCTAATTAGTCAGCCCTCCACCGAGCGTTCTGTACGTTATTGTTCTGATGACGGCTCCAGTTAATCACGTCATTCTCATAAGAGCACCATGTTAATTGCAAAAAAAAACCATCTGCATTCACTTGCAGTACACACACACACACACACACACACACACACTTGCAAACACATGCATGGTGGGGTATACTGTGGACATTGGCCCAGTTGGCAAGTGAGAGTGTGAGCGTTTGCAATGCATTGTGGGTCATATTCGCTCGATAATGTTGTCAATGTCGGTCGATGCAGCCCTAGACGGAAAAATACTGAACACCAGTCTATAATTGATGTGGTGTGACAGGGTGAAGTTGTGATACAGTGATGACTCTGTTGGTGACTCAGTTTTTACATTAGCACCCGTTAAAAAAAAAAAACCAGCTTGTTAGCTCTGAGCCTCAGTTGTCACAATGTGTCACAAAATGACTTTATTTTAGACGAAATTCAATATTCACTGATGGAAGACACATGACAAGACTTGTGGAAGACATGACATGTTGATTTAATAGGTCACTCAATGAAAAAACTTATATTTAATGTGTTTAATGTGTAATGTTGTAATGTGTCTATTAAATAATAATGTGTCGTAAGTTTATTTAGCAAAAAAAATGAAACAATATTTTTATTGAGGCTTCATTGCTGCTAATGCTTCTTTATTGCATTATGTGTCAAATATAGTTTTTTCATCATTACATAATCAACAAATTAACAAATGACATAATTATACACACTATTCATCATTTGGAGCTCTTTTCCTTGCCCCAGTTCAACATTATTCTTTCCAATACAGTGACAATTAAAGAAATATTCACAACCAAGTTTCGTTATGAGCTTCAAAACCTATAGGAATTATTTTAATTCATAAATAGCATAAACAGCAACATGTGTGTGTGTTGCTGTTGTGTGTTGCTGTTGTGTGTGGTGTGTGTGTGTGTGTGTGTGTGTGTGTGTGTGTGTGTGTGTGTGTGTGTGTGTGTGTGTGTGTGTGTGTAATAAATTTCCCCCAATGATAGTTTGGCCTTGTAACACATTATAGCTTATGGAGTGCGGGACTCATTAGCATTAACAAACAACACGTTGTCAAATACGTCCTCTAAACATAAATATTCGTACCGGAGCAGAATGGCCTCAAAGAGTTGATTAAGCTGTTCTTCACTTATGAGGACAACGACACACTCGTTGTCGCACTATGAGGACCGGGTCGCACTATGAGGACCGGGTCGCACTATGAGGCCCGGTCCGAGTGGTGTGTCATCAAATGTACTTGCCCAACCAGAATTTGGACTCCCATAGCACTACATACATGGCCACCAAGCCCTGGTCCTTCAGTGAAGACCTTCAGCAATAACCAGAACGTTTTTTTTATTTTTTATTTTCCTGAATTTTCCATCTGGGATTAATAAAATACCATCTTGTGTTATTTTTAGGGCTTTCCTTGACCGCGCTTTTGACTTCACGACATAATACACCAGATTATGGTGATAAATACACACGGTAGCGGTTTCATTTCATCACGATGTGGTGAAAGTTGTCACTTTCCCAACGCGGGTTCCCTCCCCCTTCCAGACGGTCTCCGGCCTGTAGCGTCGACGACAGTGATGTCTGATGAGGTGGTTTTTTTTCTTCTTCCTTCTCGTGACATACTGCCGGGGCTTCGCCAAGCCGAGTGAAACGACCTTTCAATTTCCAGAGAGGTGCCCGCCACCCCTGTAATCATCGCCTCATACGACACAACCTTCGGCCGGGGAGAGGGCTCCACCCGGGCCAGGTGGCGTCCCCCCCCCAAAGGTTGCTCCGCTTTGTGTCAAAAAAACCAAACAACAACCCAGACTTCTGGTGCAGAATACGCTGTTCTGGTGGAGTCTGGAGACCCTCAGTGTGTCAACAACGGTGACATTCACCAACGCACACACTCATTTGGGGGAAGGGGGGTGCGTGCCCCCACCCCCCCCGGTACAGCGCAAGGGTCGCCTTGGACCCTAAATCTATTCTGTTTTTGTTTTGTATTCGTCATGGCAACATGGCAGGTGATGCAGGGATCACAGAATGAAAGGATGTGGTGACCGGGATCACAGGAAGTGATTGCTGGACATCTCAAGTCAAGATGTGGGATGCGATGTTGTAAAGCAGCGTTTCCCAAACCCTTTTCGGTCTTACGTAGCGTCGTGGTACTCGAGTTCTGACTCGGACCCAAGTCCGTCCGCCCACAGACCGCCGGCAGTGTGGCTTCAGCCACACCAAACCACACATGTTTTCCTTGGAACTAGTATTATAACATTGGCATTTAGCGTCATTGTTATTATTATTATTGTAGTGCATTTAAAATGGAAGAAGCTCAGGAGTACTATTCTATTCCCGGTGTTCAATCAACGTATGCTTATATTTAACAAATTAGTTAAATAGTTAAATATTTTACAGCTCGCCAAGCACCTCATTAGGTAAATAATATAATCAACCGGTGGGGAAAAATATTATATTCTAAGCAACTTGCTTAGGGGCTTTGATAGGGTTTTTAAATGTATAAATGTGTTATTAATTTAAATTGATTCATTGTTAGGAACACGTGTCGTTTGGTTTCATTAATTTGTATCATTATAAGACCAAGATCTTTAATTATTGCGTCCTTAGAGGCTATCAAGTCTGTTCTACTTGTGAGTCATGCACAGGGTCTACATATTACTTCTCATTTGCATCGCAGTTCAACATGAAAATAAGGTTAAACATGAGATAATATAAGTCCCAGATGCATGTCCCTAAACCCCCTTACTACCTAAGTAATTTGTGTTTTCTTGACTTGAAGACTTGAAGAACAAATTAACCTCCTATTCTTAGACCTGAATCAACTCGATGAGTGCATTTGCTGGAGGGTTTTGTGTGTGTGTGTTCTGTGTGTGTGTGTGTGTGTGTGTGTGTGTGTGTGTAGGGGGATTGGTCTGAAAACCACACCAAGGTCACTGATTGGACGACAAGGGCAAACACAGGAAAGCATCGATACAGGGGAGGAAACCGAATGCGCCCAAACACGCGCACACACGCACACACGCACACGCACGCACGCACAGACACACATGCATGCATGAATGCATGCCTACCTGCAGTGTCGGTGCACTCCTGCGACGGTCTCAATGATGGAGCACTCCCCGTCGTTCAGACAGAAGGCCAGGTCCTTGTCCTCCACACACGGCTTGAACACCTCGGAGCGAACGTTGGGGAGGGTGGGGGCCACGGCTGAACAGACAGACGGACGGAGAGAGAGAGAGAGAGAGAGAGAGAGAGAGAGAGAGAGAGAGAGAGAGAGAGAGAGAGAGAGAGAGAGAGAGGAACCAGTCGCAGAGAAGAACGAAGAGCTCAAAGTAAAATACACAAGAAGTGTTTGAACAGAAGAGAAGAGTCGGACAGACACACACACTAACAACATCCATGTTGAGTTTCATTTTCTTTGCTCACAAGTCATCCCTCGTTCTTCCCTTTCACCCTCTCTCTCGTTTTTTGATCCCTCCATCAGAATGACCTTGAGGGTGGGACCACCACGCTACGCTAATGGGACTACACACACGCACACGCACACACACACACACACACACACACACACACAAACAGGCACACACTCCAGTATTATGTGCTGCTGAGATCTGCTGAATCTATCCTGGCTCAGCTTGTTCTGAGCTGCAGACATAATGAATCAATCACAGATACATCAGATTCTAGAATGGCAGTCACAGCAGACAAGCTGCTGGACAAGCAGGAGGCCGAGCTTCGAGGCTTCGAGGTCATGAGGTCAGCCTGCATATCGATATGAGCGGTGTTGAGGTGGGGTGTGGACGAGATCCAGACAGAGGTAGACATCCTCACAGGTCAGAGCTGAGGATTATTATTCACCTCGTGGCCGTATTGGTTAGTTGGGTGGGGAAACCTTCTACAATCTTCGGGGGAACTGTGACAGCTCAATCAAAACGCACTCTAAATGCTATCTGGGTGGGGAAACGGAGGTAGCATTTAGAGTTACGTTTAAGTTAAGTTTCCAGTTTTCATAGTTTCCAAAGATTCTAGAAGGCATACCCACCCAACGAACCAAGACGGCCGCAAGGTGAATAAGGTCTATATACGGTGTTGTATAGAGATCAATTATATTGTGGCCGCTCCTCTTTACGCACACACTAAAAAACAACACACCTGCCAACCCTACCTGTTTGCAAGAAGACAAGGTAAAAAAAAAGAAGAAGAAAAATAGTGCACTTTTTGAAGTAACCATGGCAACGTGAAGGGCAAAGAGTGTCGAGTGGTGTCAGGCATATCCGACCCGGCAGGTGTCAATCACGGTGTAAAAAAAAGGAAGGTGAGGGGGAGGTTGGAGGTGGAGGTGAGGGTGGATGTGAAAGTAGAGGTGGAGGTGAGGGCAGGGGGAGTGAGAGGGACTTGAGGGTCGAGGTGGAGGGTGTAACGCATAGTGTCGGTGAAGGCCAGGGTGGAGGGAGAGGTGAGGGTGGAGGTTAGGGTGGAGGGTAGCGATGAGAGTGGATTTGAGAGTAGAGGTGGAGATTGTGATGCATAGCGTCGGTGAAGACGAGGGTGGGGAGAGAGGTGAGGGTGGTGGTGGTGAACAGAGCATCCTCCATCGATCCACCACCTCCATCTGATAGGTCTGATAACCGTGGTGTAGATTAGAAAACACTGAACACATGCTAATCTAATCAGTGCTACGTGGAAGCGGATGAGGTGTGATACCCCTCTCTGCTCACTATTGAAAGCACTTTGAGTGCCTTGAAAAGTGTTTAAATGATTACTATTAGAGATCAGACATGCATTGAAATAATCATAATTTCATCTAACCACAATAAGGTTGCCTCACCGATTTACACATTTAAATATAAACAGACGTGGCCAAGATGTGTTACAAAATCACTATTGCATGGGGAAAGTATAGAACAGCATCGGTTGCCATCAGAGCTGGGTTACATAAATGATAGAACAGATACACAAGTCTATACAGATAGCAGGATGATAGATGGACGAGAGAGAGAGAGAGATATTTAACTCTCCTTAGATTAGCTTGTTAGGAATTGTTAGATAGACATTTCCAAGTTAACATATGAGGGCAATGTACAGTCAATTGCTGGCATTAGGTTAACCAACAACAAACTGTTGCCTTGGGAATCCATACCACTCCAAGATGACGGTAAGGAACAGCTCCAACAATGAGACAAATGGGCAAGTCAAGCAGTGTTTTCCACTCAGGTTAGATGGAAGAGAATCACATTTTCAATGAATCAATTCATAGACCCAACCTAGTAGGCAATATCTGAGATGAAGTGATGAACGACATTTATTTTAAGTGGAATAAATGGTACAAACTCGCCTTCGTTTTTTTGTAGGCCTATTGACTAAAATCCCGGTGACGGTTTGAGAACTTCGTGCAGTGGATCATTGTTGGGTTTAAGTCGAAAGCCCTTTTAATCTATCACCGATACGCATCTCGGAGACACATCTCCCCACTGCTCTCACTGAGGGGCCAATTCCATGTGAGCCAAAGTTACGCACAGGTGAAAGGTGAAGTTCGTTATCATTGTTGCATTTGTCAAAACTCAAAACATGCGAAAAATTAAACATTTTTCAAAGATATCTCTAATGAAAATCAAATGGTAGCACACACGCAACGCGAATAACACATAGGAGACCGTTCGCCTCAAATACAAAAAATATATCGTCTTATCGGAATCGCAGAGGAAAGCATGCAGCCACCGTCGACAAAATCAATTACCCACTGCGCACTCTTTGCTTCCCTCACTCCTTAAATGCCACCAACGTGAACCCTGATGAACAACTCGTGTTTCTAAGTCCGTTTAGACTCACCTGTAGTGTTATTGTAGTCGGACCGAACACGAGGACGGGTTTGTGGTTTCGGTTGCGAAGGAGTTTGTCATGAATTTACCAAACAAAATCACGTACGTCCTGTATTTCACCCGACGGAGGAGAGGAATGCAATGAGGGATGCGGCGGCGGCGGGAGAGGAGGAGGCGTTGTGGTGCTGATGCTGTAGCCGCCTGCAGCTCGCGCCGTTCTGGAGGTGTTTTCACTTTCCTGCACGTTGGCGACATCTGCTGGGCGTTAGGAGTAATGCCGTAAAGTAGGAAATGGTTGAAACCTACAGTCTGTATTTATACACCATTATACAGGCAGGTTATTTAGTAAATGACAAGCTACGGCACTGATTACTTGAAAAGCTATAATTTATTTACAATAGTAGACGCGAAACATTTGATTTTACAAGGAAAGTTGAACAAAGTAAGGATGGCTCAGGTTTGTATTTTGTTAAGAAAAGGGTTTTTGGCCCATCTGAAGACTTTAAAGATAAAAAACCATTTGGCACCATACCACATTCTTTGATATGTGTGAGACATTTGAAGTGAACATAATTTGTTATATGTATCAAAGTTAAAAAATAAACCAATCACTGCTGAATGTACATTTTATGAAGTTCCTCAAAAGGTTTCGGTTTTGCAGTTTTCAGATCACACAATTTGGTTTATATTTCAGTCACTCAAATCAACATATACACACACATATACACACGGTATATATACATATATATATACACACATATATATATACATACACATATATATATACTGCACACACACACACACACACACACACACACACACACACACACACACACACACACACACACACACACACACACACACACACACACACACACACACACACACACACACACACACAATATATAATTAATATATATTTTTTTTAACAATTAAAGGTGATGTATGTAAAAAAGTATTGTACTAAATCATACAATGACCACAATAGGTCATCAGAGATTAAGGAAACGTGCTAAGTCTAAATACTGGCTTCCCCGACAACAATGCTACAGCCAGTATGTTTGACATTTCCATGCCGGGCCGGAACGTCAGTTTCTGTTTTGGCCTGTGTGTTTACTGTTCTCAGAGTACCCCGGGTTGCCAGACATGAAACAAATTGGCACACAAACAGCCATGGAAGCAAGCAAACTAACTGGATCAACTGAGTTTGTAATACAGTAGATTCTACCCGACCTAAAAACCTCTTTCTAAAACACGGGTACATCTTGGGAGTCTTAATCTTGCGCTCGTCTCATAATGTTGCCCTCGGCTCGTCTTGTGCTCGTGTTCGTTCAGTGTCCCCAACCTGGCAACACGCGTGAGCTTCGAGTCTGGGGAGGAGGGGCCGCGGGCGGAGACAACTCTCTCCGATATTGTGAATTTGGACTGCAGTACCCATTTTAAACGCTCTGTGTCATTGTTACGTATAGCACTTTTAAGGATTTTCGGTCAACTGACAAGCATTGCTCAACAATGTTTAAAACCTCTAAAAAGTGAATAAAAAGTGAAACATTTTACTAGGCCTAACCAAAGGACTGCACATTGAAATCACTGGCTCTTATAACCCAAAGGTCGTCAAATGTCATTTAGAGCTAAACGGACACCACATCATTTATCGCCGTTTTGTTGCCTAATATTTACCAGTGCCTAGTGAATAAACCTTAACTGTATCCCAATAAAACAGAACTGTACCTTAGCTGCATCTTAAAACCATGGCTGTATGCTCATTGATGATACTGTACCCTAACTGTATGCTAACCATAGTTGTATGATAATTGCTAACACTGTACCCTAACTGTATGCTAATAAACCTTATCTGTATGCTAATTTGTTATACTACTCCCTAACTGTATGCTAATGAACATTTATGTATCCCAAATAAGTATCCCACAGAGCAGGCTATGCTCCAGTAAACATCCGTTACACAGCCCGTAACCAACCACCAATCACAGGGCTCCTCTTCTCTGAACTTCTAACAACTACAACTACCCAAGTTGTAAAATGTGCTAGTTTAATAAGCAAGCTAGTTTAAAGTTAACTCGCTTAATCAACAAGTCCATCAGGCCGGATACCTGGCTCAAACCCCTAAACAGATGATCATAATAATGATGATGATGACGACGTGGTAAACTATAATACAAAATAAAATTCACAGAAATCACAAAATGGCCGCACAAATGTACACGACGCCACCCACACAGACAACATATATTCCCATTCCATTTCAAAACAACATCAAAGGAGAGCAGCAGAGGAGAGGCTTTAGGTTTCAGAACACAGTGAAAGACACCGCGACCTGCACGGTGACTCTCAACTAACCCAACATGAATCCTGTAAAAAGGGACCCTATTTTACCACCAGGTGTGATTAGCCGTGGGCCCTTTTCACCTAGCGGCCATCTTGGTTCTGTGGGAGTGTCCATCCCATAGGTATTTAAAGACACACCAGCCTACCCAGTGGACTGTACCAACTGGTATGCTGATCTAGCCATTATACAGCCAGGTGGACACTCCCACATGTGACATCACTATAGGGTAGATTTTGAAATGGCTAGTTAATGGCTAATCAACATCACACCTTGTGGTAAAATCAGGGCCCTTTAAAGGAGAGGTCCACATCCAATCAACTACCTGCATCTTCCGTCAGGTTTTTAAAACATTGACATATGGTGCCCCCCCCCGTTCCCGGGGTCATGTTTGTACATATTCATTTAAAAACTGTCCAAATGTTCATGAAATATTGGATATTGGACCTGTAATACATACTCACATACTAGTGCTTCTCAGGTGCATCCTGGTGTTTTTAGTTTGAACAGTGTTACTGTCCTTTGGCAATTATTCAGTAACTACATCACATCCTGTGACATCATTTCCTCCTAGACAGAATGCTCTGCGATAGTTTCAGTATTTCTGATACTCATTGTTTCCTCTCACTACAGCCTGTTGCATCAACCTGTACATCCACGACACCGGCACCAGCGGCATCCATCTCTCTGAATAACTCGAGGCAAACTATGTCTAAAATTGACTGAAGAGCAGGTGACATTCAATCAGACACAACAGACACAGAACCCCATTGGTTGGCTCCAGAAACGTTTCCACAGCAACAACGGTAAACCTGTTTCCCTGGCCTCCAGTTGCACCAGTAGACATCCCAGCGCGTCCCCTCCCTTGATCCTTCGTGCCGGGGGTGATGCCAAGCCTGGGACGTGGAGTTCTTATTCAAAGACTGAAACCCTGGGAAGTGGGACCTCAAGTTTCCTACAACTACGTCGTATGCAGTCGTCGCCGTCTGGGACCTAGTCCCCGAGTGTAGTAATATCCGTGTTTTACCCAGTACCCAAAGCTCCAAATGCAAACAACATCACCTTCAGGGTCTTCACAACCTCCTGCACCGAAGAGCGTTTTGCTTTAGTTTCTTTGTTTGATTTTTGAACGGTGGACCGAGCGTGAGGTCGGGGTTGAAGCGTGAATCGGTGGTTGGCACGCGACCTCGCTAGAAGTCGCCGTCGTCGCGGCTCGCCGCCTCCACGCCGCTGTGGAGGAAGACCTCCTTCTCCGGGGACATGGCGGCGCCGTTGAGCTCGTGGGAGGGCTTGAAGCCCCGCATCTCTGTGGCGGGCGACGAGTGTGCCACTGAGCCCTCGGCGCTGTGGTGGATGCCGTAGGAGAAGTAGATCACAAACCCTGAGGGACCGGCACACAGGGAGAGTCAGAGACCGGGTCATGCCATGAGCCACCTGTGCAGGTACGCTTGGCCCAGTACCCACCAAGTATTCTGTGCAGTAAAATGTGACGGTGAGCTTCCCTGCCTATGTAAAGCATTCTGAACGGCCTTGATGTTTGAAGGCTGCTATGTAAACACATTAAAAATAAGCAATACGTTCTCATTACCATGTTAAAAAAGAGATAATGAATGTTTCTCTATGACTTTTGTTCTTCAATACAGTAGTCCCCTTCTCAGTCTTCATATTGCATGTGTGCGAGCGACGCATTTCTAATGCCTACCGATCACCATCCACACGGCAAAGCGGATCCAGGTGCCTCTGTCCAGCTGCATCATCAGGTAGACATTGATGAACATGCTGATGACCGGGATGAAGGGCAGCAGAGGGACCTACACAGCCAATCACAGACACAACTCCTCAGGGGGCGGGCTTAACCTTTGCATGTTAACCAATCACAACACGTTGTAGTTTTGCTGGGCAATGAGTTTTGCATGAAAAGTCAATTGAATGCCGCGATCCAAGGAGCTTGCTAAATAAGGTGTTGCGTGTTTTCCCTCCAGTTCAAATTATTTAAACTAAATCTATGTGTTGATGTCCTGCTGCAATAGTAGTAGTGCACTATTAATATTGCACTAGTTCAGGTTAACTACAACTATCTACAATTACCGGTTTAACTACAATTATCACCCAACAAACAACCATGTCCAGCATGTCTCAAGGGTCAATTATTACAGTACTTCTGCGTTATCCACGATAACGGTACAGCCCAGAGGCCGCTAGCTGTAGCTTACGTACAAAATGTAAGTGCCTGGTGATACGCTCCATATGAAATATCAATAAAGTTTGACGTGACTTGACATCATCTTCACATGATACATAGAAAGGTACCAGGAACCAAAAGAGACTGACTAGCCAAATTTAAACACCAATAAAGCTTTCCGTATTGAATAAACCCCGCCCCCCCCAGACCTTAAAGGAGAGCCGGGTCTTGCTCTGAGGCTGTCTTCCGACGATGAAGGTGAGGAAGCCGCACGCCGCGAAGATGACGGCGAGGGCGATGAGGTTCAGCACTGCCATCCCCCCGTTCACCGCCAGGATGCTGAAGAGCAGGACCAACACACCTGGAGGGAGGGAGGTCAATCCTTAAAATTCAGGTTTTATGCAATCAAAATATACAAAGAGTTCAACTCTGAATTCTGGCTGTCGGGATTTGTTGATTTTGGTGACTAATCGTCATATATTCATTTTTTTGGTTTTGTTTAGAGCCCAGTATATGCCATATCCAATGTCCATATCCAACTACGGCGGTCATTAATTCATTCTGATGATTCAGATTAAAATTGATTATCAATACAGTATTAGTCGCGTCTTTGTCGAAAAGCATCTCTTCACCGAACCACCGACTACCAGAGAAATCACCGAACCTCCGACTACCAGAGAAATCACCGAACCACCGACTACCAGAGAAATCATTAGTTGCAGTGCCAAGTAAAGTGCTGGCAGGCAGGATAGTCTAGTGGTCAGCCGAAAGGTCCTGGGTTCGAAACCCAATGTCGGCATTATTGAGGAAGATGCCTAACCCCTTACCTGCTCATTCATGACGTGCATCTCAAACAAAAATATGAAAACGTTCTACCCTGTAACTGGCTTTGGATAAGTGTCTGCTAAATGATGATGAATAGATACAGAAGAACACAACTAATAAATTAGTATTAGTGTTGTAGGACCAGGTTGCCACCTCAATCTAGATCTGGGTGCAGAGACACACATAAACCAACCCCCACCCGTTCTACCTACCCATGACACTGACAGAGATGTTGACGATGAAGCCAGACAGCATGGAAGGTTCCGGGTTCTGCGGTGACATCATGTTCCTGATGCTGAAACGCTCCTCCACGCCCGGCAGCATGCCCATGCTGGGCACGCTGATGCCGTCACTAAGCTCCGCCTCCTCTTGGATGTCCGCCATCTGATAGGACAGCCCGGGCTGCTGCGGCTGGTACCTGCCACAGACACGCCCACGGCAAGCTGAATACCATCACGCACCAAAAATACAGTACGGTGGGACTTTTATCTACATAAATACTGCTATACAGTAAAGTCAATATGAATACATTATAGTAGGCCCACCCCGTGTATATAACCCGAAGTCTGTATGCATCCTTGATACACACTGACCAACTCCTGAAGTTGGTTGAGGGTCATAAAATCTTTGATGAATTCCAATCCGGCTAACGTAGGTGAATACTCCATTCTCATTCTTCTTGATTTGACTGCTGCGACACCATTGATGATGGCATTTTACTTGATCGGTTGCATTACTGGGTTGGCATCTCTGGTACAGCTTTAGACTGGTTTCATTCTTATTAAGCGACTTCTAAAAACCCATCTTTACAGGCAAGCCTTCCTCCACATCTCCATCCCTGTCTTACCTTCTGGTTCATTTTAGTTTGGCCTGTCTCTCACTGTGCAGTGTTTTATATTGCTTTATATTTTTATTAATAAACCATATCTATATATTACATATTCACATGATAAAGTCAAACGCAGAAAAACAGCAACATAATATGGAATAAGACCACTGTGACCTTGACTGGTAATCGATGTGGAATCTTCTCATGGCCAATTCATGGTGTGTGTGTGTGGTGTGTGTGTGTTTGTCTCTACACACGCGTGTCTGACCTGAGCACCAGGACGCAGGCTGCCACTAGGGTGTAGGCCAGCAGGGTCCCTATAGACATCAGGTCCACCAGGTCCTTCAGGTCAAACAGGAAGGCCATGACCGCTGTAAAGATAATAATAGATGATAGAAAGAACGAGGCATGAGAAGAGAGGTGGCGTTCATTACAGGGTATTTTTTCTCTCTCTCTCTCTCTCTCTCTCTCTCTCTCTCTCTCTCTCTCTCTCTCTCTCTCTCTCTCTCTCTCTCCTTCTTACCCGACATGATCCCGGCGGCCAAGGTGGAGGTGACGGGCGACTTCCGCTTGCTGACGTGTGCCAGGAACGAGAAGAGCAGGCCGTCTCGGGCCATGGCGTAGATGATGCGCGGCAGGGGGAACATGGCCCCCAGCAGACTGGGTCGGGGAGAGGGACAGGGACGGGACCGCCGAGTTAGGATCACACACCGACCGGACAGAGAGAGGGTATGCATGACGCAGGAGGCAAAGCAAGAGGAGATGAGGGCAAAACAAGAGTATATGTGATGGGGGTGGACGCCATCTTTGATCCACTCGAAACCAAGGAGGAACATGTTGTCTTTAGTGGTAGCTACTGCGACTACGACTACTACTGCTACTTCCATGAGGTGTGAAAACCACACAGTAGCAAGTGTTATTTTTCTGGCCGAGCCTGTGGTTAGCAAGCGTGTTAGCATCTCACCTGCCGCCACGGCAGAGGTGAGGGGTGCGGTTAGCGGCGTTTGGTGCGCTGAGTGAATCCCAGCCACCGAGTCCAAGAGCAGCTCGCCGGCCATTACCCAAAATGCACCACGGACAGGGAACATAGCACCCAACGGGCTAGCGGGGATAAGGAGGAGGAGGACGACACGAGGAGTATATAGTCCACACACACGAAACACGTTAACACACCTGACCTAACCTTAGCCCAGGTGTACACACAGACAACACCGTTAGCGTGCACAGCCAGGTGAAACGGCTCAGAAACACCCCTCGTGGAGCAGCAGAATACAGGGGACGTGCTGAGCTTTGAAGGCCTCTATGAAGGAGTCTGTTTGCTTAAATAGAGATGAACGGACACGTGCAGTGCAAGGGAAGTCAGATTACAGTTACGTGAACAGGGTCGAATATCAACAAGTTAAATATATCCTGAAGCACATCATACGAGCAGCACATACACACACACCTCTAGAGTTCAGATAATGCCAGGGCTTTCTCTCGTAATGAGGTCACACATGTGTGTGCACACATCCGTGTGTGTGTGTGTGTCTTACCTGGTTGACAGAGCACACAGGGAGCCCACGGCCACAGAGTAGGTGGCGCCCTCCCAGCCCACGTACTTGAAGGCGGCCGGCAGCGGGCTGTTGCTGTCCAGCAGGTAGTAGGGCATCATGAGGGTGAGTGCCGCAGACACGCCGAAGTACGCCACGAAGCAGATGAGCAGCGAGGACACGATGCCGATGGGAATAGCCCTCTGGGGGTTCTTCACCTCCTCGCCTGCCGGGGGGGGTTAGAGTAAAGCCCCTTTTACACAGAGATCACGCAACATTGACGTAAAGAAGATCCGTCATTATGCAGGCTTTGCTTTTTAACGCCCCTGTGTGTGCTCTTACATAGCATGTCACGCTAGTGTCAGCGTCTAGTGTGACACGTCTCACGTTTCAAAATCCAAACTGACTTTCGATATGTGTACATTGGTGGAAACTATGACTTTTTTTGTGAACCTCGGGGCAAAACACCTACAAAACGAGAACACGATACAATGGCAGATTCGTGCGAGCAACGTGTTGGAGGGGAAATTGAAGAAATTGAAGAGACTGAGTAAATTCGCACACACAACACGTCATCAAAACACCACGCGCACTGTCCCACCCTGCCGGCTTACCCTTTCTACACAGACGTCGATCGGGCTTTGTTATGACCTCCGCTGACGACTGAAAAGGTGGAGCAAAAATGACCCCCCCCCCCATTCTGTGTTTGTACCTTTTACATGGAAGGCGAGGCAGAATAAAGGCATTCCTGCATCGAGACGGCTGTGTAAAAAGGGCTTAAGACAGAGGAGAGGAGAGGGAAGATAAGGGGTGATGCAGGATTGGTGTGAGAGAGGTGAGAGGAAGAGAGAAGGGGTGAGAGAGGAATGGAGAGACAGATGAGAGGAGAGAGAGGAGGGGTGAGAGAGAGAGGAGGGTCGGAGTAGTTATAACGGACGAGTGATCTTATAAATAAACAAACGCAGACCGACTGACCTACAGAGAAGCCACTAGCCGGCCTCACGGCTCATACGTCTGGCTGGATCCAGGCCAGGTAAATAGGGCGTTGAAACACAGTTTAAACCCTGATCGATGTACTCATCATCATCATCATCGTCATCATGCCAAGCAGAAGAAACTCTGGTCGAGGTGCTGCATTAGTAGACACTAAACGCTAAAAACTTGTAGTAAAAGATAGAGACCAATGTGAAAGACCGATACTCATACACCCAGAAGAGTTGCAGGCTGAATGTGTATACATCAAAACTGTACACATTGTTCCCATCAACAGAACAAACTGGGACGGAGCTCCAGCACAGTCCTGTCCTAACCGGCTCCACAAGGACAGCGTGCTCTCTTGGCCCGGGAGGGGCTGAAGCGGCCCATTCCTCAGCTGCAGGCCGTTATGCAACGGCTTGGCTGCAGGACACTGCAGCCTTGTGCTGGTATTCCCAAGCGATGTCCGCCATGCATGACTGCTGCGCCACTGTCAGTGAGGCGCTGTCATGCAGCACAATGATCTGTCACAAGTATATGGATTATATATATATATATATATATATATACTGCATATATATGAGTGTGTGTGTGAGTGTCAGCCCCATTGACTGATATTGTATCCTGCACAGCATAATTACCTGCAACGCACCCGTGACAGGTTTATGTATAGATCATAAATATGTGTGACTCCAGAAGTGGAAGAGGGCGCTGTTCAGCGCTGCTCCAATCACAGCTCAGGAAACTGAGGGGTGGATACAGGAAGAGGGCAGACGGAAACACTGACCTCTCTCTCTCCCTCCCCCTCTCCCTCCCCCTCTCTCTCCCTCCCCCTCTCTCTTCCTGAAAGGCCTGAATGTCAAAACATGCAAACATACATGATGGATGCATGCACAGCCCGTGCCACTATGCACAGGAAGGGCAGCTGGAGTTGAGTTCAGGTCTGCATTGTATGGAAGACCTCTTGCATCATCATCACTGTCCCGGAACCAAAGAACGCATGACCCAGCCCGTGTTGTTGGACTCCGGCTACCACTCACAGCACCCTTGGACTTGGACTTTTTAATTAGGACTAATATTTATGTTACCGTTGGTGGTTTCCCTTTTTCCATGAAATGTCATCTTACCTTAAGACACGCAGAACGTCTTTCAACATGTTGCCTCAGGCAGCAAGCAGGGGGCCCCTCAGACAAGACACATTCCTCCTCTCCAACAACCGAAGACACTTCTTAAACCTGTTTTAACTGTTGTGTTGCACATCTAGGTCCAGATATTTGACTTTAGAAGTTCACATGAACACAAGGATAGGGGGACGGGTGGGGCCAGTGTAGTGCTTAGTTTCTCTCACAGACCTGTGGTGGCGATGCAGTCGAATCCCACAAAGGCGTAGAAACACGTGGCAGCGCCAGACAGCACGCCGGTGAGTCCAAATGGCATGAACCCCCCCTCTCCCAGGGTCTCCACAGACGCCCGTGACGCCGTTAAACTACGAGGAAACACAAACACAATTGACCCATGAAACATCCATCCTATTCCCACCGACCAATAGAAACATCTATCCTGTTCTGACCAACCAATAGAAACTTCTGTCCTGTTCACAACAGGATAGATGTTTCTATTGATCGGTAAGAACAGTTCTTACCGACTATCTTTATATTACTGACTACTGATCTACACTGTTCTAACCGATCAATAGAAACATCTATCCTGTTCTTACCGACCAATAGAAACATCTATCCTGTTCTAACCGACCAATAGAAACATCTATCATGTTCTTACTGATCAATAGAAACATCTATCCTGTTCTAACTGATCAATAGAAACATCTATCCTGTTCTAACTGATCAATAGAAACTTCTATCCTGTTCTTACCGACCAATAAAAAATATCCATCCTGTTCCTACCAACAAATGCACAAAAATGACATTACACCAAATGACACACCAGCCAAACTGAAAATGGGAAGTTTGGAGAGAAATTGAAAGTGGTAGTTGTTGTGTGGGCCTACCTAACACCCCAACCACAAATAGAATAATTGATCACTGTTGATTGATGAGGTGTCCTCAGCCACGTACTCCTGCTGTCCCACATCAAACCCTGGAGGACAGATACATATCCCTCCTCGATCTGTCCTACGTCACACCTTCGTATGCCGCTTCGTATCAAAGAACCAAAGAGCAACCGTCTCCAGACGAAGACATGAGGCCTTGTCGGTGTGCTTACTTTAAACTGGAGGCGTTTGTGTTGTTGACGTTGAGAACCACGTGGGGGTCTATCTGCCAGTTCTTCAGTGTTCCCTTCACCAGGCCAGAAACCACCATGAACAACAGCACCAGGACGTTGATGCACGTGAACACCTTGTTCACCATGGCCGACTCCTTCACTCCAAACGCCAGCAGGCCTGGGACATAAAGACGGGGATGAGAGAAACGGAGGGACGAAGAAAGGACGATACGTAGGGAAAGAGATGAAGAGATACATGGATAAAGAAAGAGATACAATAAATATGTAGAAAGAGAAAGACAGACATGAAAAGAAAAGGAAACGATGAAAGAAAGCTAAAGAAAGAGTGAGATAAAGAGATAAATAAACATAAAGAAGAAGAAACAGAAAGAAAGAAAGACAGATCACGAGATAAAGAGAAAGAAAGAGATAAATAAACAGATAAAGAAGAAGAAACAGAAAGAAAGACAGATAACGAGATAAAGAGAAAGAGAGAGTCACAGTTCTTATCTCGTGTGTTTCTGACGTTTCCTACCACTCAAGGTGATGATGATGACGACGGCAAACATGTCGGGATACTCCGCCAGGATCCCAGGGGCCTGTATGGACATGTACTGCCTGCAGAAACGCTCAATGTGGCCCCCAATCAACTCATCAAACGTGGCGCTCCACGCACGGGCCACGCTGGACGTACCTGAGGCAGAGACACACACACACACACACACACACACACACACACACACACACACACACACACACACACACACACACACACACACACACACACACACACACACACACACACACACACACACACACACACACACACACACACACACACACACACACGTTATCTTCATAAAGGAATCATAAAATCTCCAATTTCATCACATGCATATATATATATATAGACACATATATATATATATTTTTTTCTTTCTAAATGTCAGAATGTATTCCGTGATGTTTGTACCAATGATGTAGGAGAGGATGAGGTTCCATCCCGTGATGAAGGCCCATAGCTCCCCCACGGTCACGTACGAGTAGAGATAGGCGGAACCAGTCTTGGGAACCCGTGCTCCGAACTCAGCGTAGCACAGACCAGCTAGCACGGAGGCTAGCGCCGCTATCAGGAAGGACAGCACGATAGCAGGGCCTGCACAACAATAAACCATCCCATCATTAGAAACTTGAGAACTACAAGATAAAATAACATTATGATTAATAATTGTATAAATAAATGAATCCCTAGTTTGTTGGAAATTTCAATACATTCTTCATGCTTATGAAAACATGAGACTTGACTCCCAGCAGAAAGGGTACAGGGTTTGACCTCCAGCATGTCCTTACATGTCTACCTGTAGGCACCCTTGACCAAGATGCCCGCCATACCTACTCCTCAATGACAAGTATCTGAAATCACTGCAAGTCACTTGACAAATAGAGAGTTGTCCATGTGGGTGCCGCGGCGTGCATGCGTTACCTGCGTTGTCGCGGGCAACAGCGCCGGCCAGCACATAGACGCCGGCACCTAGGGTGCTACCCACACCGAGAGCCACCAGGTCCAAGGTGTTCAAGCACCTGGAGAGACGGGACTCTTCCGAGTTGCTGATGGCTTTGACACGCAGCAACTGCTTGCCAAAGCCCAGCAGCTTCTGAATCACCATGTTGCTCTGTCAGGCTAGGGCTCAGAGGTCAGAGGTCAAACACACCTGAGAATAGATGAAGGAAGAGAAGAGGAGGACATTATTGAGTGTACATTTCTATTTACTCTTTTCTTAAGGTAATCTAAGTGGTTTAGTATCCGAGGTGATTTACGGTGAATAAAAGAGACATTTAGGAGCAGGTAGGGGTTAGACAGTGAACACAGAGACAGGTCATTAAGGAGCAGGTAGGGGTTAGACAGTGAATAGACAGCCAGGTCATTACGGAGCCAAGTAGGGGTTAGACATCTTTTCAGTCTCTTACCTTTCATCCCTTAATAAATTGGTTTAATGGCAATAC
>OOFB01038327.1:45315-62670 GCA_900323305.1 Trachyrincus murrayi
CTCTTTTCTTAAGGTAATCTAAGTGGTTTAGTATCCGAGGTGATTTACGGTGAATAAAAGAGACATTTAGGAGCAGGTAGGGGTTAGACAGTGAACACAGAGACAGGTCATTAAGGAGCAGGTAGGGGTTAGACTGTGAATACAGAGACAGGTCTTTAAGGAGCAGGTAGGGGGTTAAACAGTGAATACAGAGACAGGTCTTTAAGGAGCAGGTAGGGGTTGGACAGTGAATAGACAGCCAGGTCATTACGGAGCCAAGTAGGGGTTAGACATCTTTTCAGTCTCTTACCTTTCATCCCTTAATAAATTGGTTTAATGGCAATACTTCAACTCCATGGCTTAATATCGAGAGGAATTTGGTGGCCCCAGTTTCATTGAATGATATTTTATTTACAGGTCTTTCTGTTAGAAAATGTAGAATGAAGTACGGTCTAATAATAGCTTATGCAATTCAAAACTTGCGAAAAATAGAAAAATAGGAAATCGAAATGGCATGCTAACACACCAATATTTTATAATAGCTTATTAAAGTCTGGAGGGCAATATTTTATTTCATCTCAATGGTATAATTCAGGTATGCATAGCTTAGGAGATATTATGAATGATACTGGTTTAAGAAGCTTTCAGGATTTAAGGGAAACATACAAATTGTCATCCAAATCCTTTTTTCTATATTTACAATTACGTTCTGCTATACGGGCTGCAGGTATTTTGAGTGTCAGGCAACCTACTACTCATCCAATAACGGATTTAATTAAGAAACTATCAGGAGTAACTAAAGGCCATGTCTCTTTAATTTATAACATAAATGTATGTTAGAACATACACAGACCCCATTAGCGATAACAACAATATGGAATAGAGACTGCTCTGAATCATCTATAGACTGGGCCAAAGAACGCCTCTCGTTCTTCCCAAAATCCAAATCATAAACAAACAAACCTGAACTTTATGTAGCAAACTTATTTGACACCAAAGCGGCGTTCTATGATGAATATAACTACTTCTCCAAACTGTACCCTATGTGATTTGAATCAAATGGGGAATTTTTTTACATATCATGTGGGAGTGTCCATCAGTTAGACGTTTTTGGGAACAAATAATAAAACGTCTTTCTGAAACACTTGGTGTAGAGATCGACTGCTCTCCAGAACGTAAAGGTCTTGAATGACGATTCCGGGCAGAATTTTAACCATACTCAAAGACAGCTGTGGCTATCAGCGTGCACTGTTGCTAAAAACGATGTTCGCGGTTAGGTGGCTACCACCACACACTCTTTCTATTCATCGGTGGAATCACTCTGTAATAGACATTCTTTCTATGGAGCTCTCTGTTGCTAGGATGAATGGGGCAGGCCAGGTTATGCTCCAGGCTAGGAACCATGATATAAATTTAAACTTTTTATTTTTGTTTATTTATTTTGCAACATACTGTTAGGAAATATCCTGCGTGTATAGTGGATTTTAGAGAAAGACCCATGGGGATGGGGTAGGTCAGGGTTAAGGAGCGATCAAAGGTCCAGGTGTATGCTCTCTGTTTAGAGTTTCTTATTGCATATTTCTCGACCTGTGGACTATGGTTGTAGAGGATATCGAGTTGCTAATCACATTTCACATGTAACTATTGAGCGTTGCAAAACAGTGGTTAGCTGGTGGAGCCCAGCATACGACATAAAAGTATAGGCGTGCTCCCATTTGCAGTATCGTATCATGGACTGGTCTGTACCGACTTCTGCAGCTGCCGCAGGCATTGTAATCCTATGGTGTAAATGCCAGACCGTAATCTTTGTGAGCCTGCTGTGGTTCGGTTTCGCTAATACTACATGAGTAAACTCTGACAATGATAGTTTAGTAACAGCAAGTCAAGGGTTAGGGGGGAAACGGCTCCCTAAAGTTTGGGTTGTTGGAGTGGAACAATGTGTGTGTCTTCCCTCGCTGGTTGCCTGAGGTAACATGTTGAAAGTCAGACTTTCATTGTACAGAATGGCCCATGTGTTATGACGGCCGACAGACGCCGACAGAAGCTAACATGACACATGTGGCCAGGGATGTTTTCTATTCTTTTCTACTCAATAGTAGAAAGTAGGTACCTGACCACGTTCTTCAAACCAATCCTCAGATTACGCAACACACCCTTAACCCACCGGCGGGACTGCCAAACAGCCGACCAATAGGAAATAGAGAGTCTAGAGAGAGGGGGGTAAGCCATGCAGAGGCAAGATATATACACTGTTGCATCTGAGGCTAGCTGGAGCTGGGACAGTTACCTCGACAACCGGCTGAACCACAAACTAAGACACGCACATAAAATAAGACAAGTGTCAGAAATCAACGCACACACACAACGTCATCACAGCCACTCCTCGTGTGGATAGCATACGCTCCATTTGTAAAGTTCCACTATAATGTTAATGAATGCAACAGAGAGACACTCGAAGCACTCGTCTTAAGGCATGGGACATCCTTATTGCAAACGCAGCAGAATCTGTTGTATAGGAAGGAGGGTGCAACTTATCTTAAACTACTTTTTTAATTAACATTTGGCATACATAACATAAATCACGTAATTCATGGAAAAATAAAACCGTTATTCACAAAAGTCCAAACAAAAAAAAGTGCCTACTGAAACTTGCCGTTAAATTACTTGAATGTATGTACCGCAATGTAGTAAGACTAGGCTACACTAACAGGTGCTGATTAGGTTATGCACACTCGACAAATACAAAGCGGAAGAATAAAAAAAAAAAACTGCCCAACATGTTTGTTCCGGTCCCTAGACCCTGGGGTCCAGATGCAGCTGGACGGCTTCAATCACACAAGGCTTGGCCAGTAGTTTGAAGCCAACGTCAACCGAGAGGCCAAGGATCGCTCTTCATTGGACCAAAAGGTAAAGAGAGAGAGAGAAGAGAAGGAGAGAATGCAACACATCCTAGCAGTATCAGAAGAACTGGTATCGGTCATGGTAGTTTGGGGGTATGGTTAAAATAACACTTTCTTTTTTGTTGGCACCTTTCCAGACACTGTTGCCAGCAATGAGAACGCAGACCCCAAAATGGCTTCTGGAACAAGACTCTTGAAACGCTTCTTCCATACCTCATAGAAAATAAGCGCTCAGCTTACTTCATGCGGAGCAACAGTTCGGCGAGGTCGTAAGGACAAATCGACGTTGTGGCAGTGTCCCCTGCCACATGCCATCTACAGTGGCTTTCCAGGGCTCCTCCAACAGCAGGACACAGGCAGATGATGATTAAACCGGTTTATTGTAAAGTTTGAGATAGTTTTGAACAGGCAGAGCAGATGGTACATGCTAGCGCTCCTCCTGAGTCTGTGTTTCCTGGTGGCTGGTCTAACCTGTGGGCCTGATTGGCCAACGCCCCACAGGTGTGCAGTCCCAGAGTCTAATCAGCCTGACTGGCTGCTTAAACCAGCCACCAACAACACACACTCCACAGACGTGATTGCGGAGAGCGCATACCTCGCCTAACTTCTTTTGCAGCACTTCTTGCACCTCTGAGATTTTGTTGCTGAAATGTTTGCGTTGCTGAGCACAATGTGGGGGACTAGTGGAGTGTATAAAACAACTTCTTCGGTCTGGGCCAGCTTAAATAAAATCTACTTATTTTCAAGTATGCTGCCCGCTGCAGCTCGACCCATGGATATTTTTAACTAAGGTTCAACAACCTCTGCCGGCCCGTGTAGACTCCCTAGAAACTGTAGCTGTGTGCAAACCGAGGCAAGTTACGCAATACTACACAGAGAGACCATGCATTGTCAACGTGATTACTGTGGAAGTGTTTACACGGCTAAAGCTATGATCTCACATGGAATGAAAAGAACTGGGCATACTTATCAACAAAGGCGAAAAGAAGAAGCCCTAAGAAGTTCGTGGAGTTTAGCTTTGAGCTAACGTAACTGTGGAGTGTGTGTTGTTGGTGGCTGGTTTAAGCAGCCAGTCAGACTGATTAGACTCTGGGGCTGCTGGGTGAGGCTGCACACCTGTGGGGCATTGACCAATCAAGGCCCACAGGTTAAACCAGCCACCAGCACACACACTCAGGAGGAGCGCTAGCATGTACCATCTGCGCTGCCTGTTCAGAACCATTCTGCTGCTACACTGGCGCCTGACCAGGGACCTCTCCAACCAGAGTGGCCCTACAGAGGGCTGTTCTGGGGCCCTCCAATGAGCTACCACCACGGCCCAGCTGTCGAGCCTCCTCCCAGCCCGTCCAGACAACCCTGCAACCGCCAAGTCCATGCGACACCTCCGCCAGCCAAGGCAGCAGCCCTGGCCTCCGGTCTCCAGGATGGAGGGGGGTTGGCGGGTCACACTGGGGAGGTGTGGGGACAACTCCCCAGTATTTATTTTAGGTATAGTAACCCTGTTAAGAGGGATGGATGGGGGGGGGAGGAGAGAGAGAGAGAGAGAGAGTAGGTTTTGGCTGGGGATTTACATCTGTATGAGCCCAGAACAGCTACTTAGATGGCATGTGGCAGGGGAAACTACAGTAACCTTTGTGTTAACAGTCTGTGTACACGAGCACCCTTCTGAAACTGAACCTGGAGGCGCATGTGACTTGGCTATTCCAAGCACCCTACTGCCTCCCTCACACATGCTGCTCACTTTGGTCTAGTTGTTAGGCCCAGAAGACCAAGATTTTGATTAAAGATGTTGATGCATCTGCTGCCTGAAGACCAACGGCATTCCTGGACACATGTACAGCAGTGAAGCACATTGAGTGACAGAACACACTCAAGCACCCTCCAGGGAGGGTGTTTAGCATGCACCATGGGAAACCATTTTAATCTTTTAACTCCACACAACCTTTTAAAAACCTCATGAATACAGTTGGGCTGCAACTAACAATTCTTTTCATAGTCGATTCATTTCACTATTATTTTTTCAAATAATGATTTAGTCTATAAAATGTCATAAATAATAGCAAATGACAAGTTACCAGAGTCCAAAGTGATCAATTAATTTTATAATGATCCATGAACCAAATATTTGAATTGAACTGAAGCATTAAGCGGCAAATGTTTGTTATTTGTACTTGATAAATGACAAAGCGATTCATCGATTATCAGAATTTGATTCGATTCATTTTCCTTCGATCGACTAATCGATTAAATCGACTAATCGTTGCAGCCCTAGAATGCATACAATTCCTGTAGATATGGTCCTGTATTCAGGCCTCAACCTGCCCCCACAACCTTTGCCTTTTGCTAGCTTGACATGATGTGCTTTACTGGTGGCCCACTTTCAGCAGGCTAAAAATAGCTCAACTAGGAATATGGGGGTCCTGCATTTCATTCTCAGTTTACACAGTCAGTGCGCCCATCTGGATCCAATCGTGGACACACTAAAAATCACAACTTCCTTTGTCTGCACTGGGATATTATGTCATTCATAATGACAAGACTGAACTTGTATTGCAGCGAGAGCACTGTGTATTTAAACAGCTAGGGTGCATTTGACCGTCCACACATTATGGCTATGGTGACATTATGGTTGAATTTGCTGGTTGTTCCTCCCATAAATATTTACTTTTAAATGTTCTTGGAAAGGCTTGTGTCACCTGGTAAGTCTAACCCTGCCATAAAAGCAGACATTGACCTGTGTGTGTGTGTGTGTGTGTGTGTGTGTTTTCGTAGTGCACAGAATGATGGGCACATCAACATCAACTGTCACATCAACTGTCAGCTGCAACATTAAAGCGCTTAACACATTAATGCATCAATAAATATAATCCAATAATATAATATATATTATTCTGAAATGGGCCATTCTGCATAATGAGTACTTTTACTTTTGGTCTTTTAAGTATATTTTGATGGTAATACTTTTGTACTTTTACTTAAGCAACATTTTCAATGCAGGACTTTTACTTGTAACAGAGTATTTCCACAGTGTGGCATTACTACTTTTAGTTAAATAAAAAGATCTGAGCACTTCTTGGATACATGTCCTTGCGGTGCCAGTCCTGCAGGACGAGGAGAGCGCAGGAGCCCGAGCATGTGCTTCAGGGCATGTTGCATGTTGGGACTAACATTATTTATTAAGTCCAACCTTTTTCTTTTTTTACCAAGCATACTTTACGCGCAGCATCGTAATATACATTCACCTGCTGATATCCTACACTTCTCCGGACTTGAACCATTTAATCCAGATCTCAATAAGCAGACGTTGCATGACCAAATAAGAGCAGTTGGCAGCGCCAGTACTGTTAAAAGGTTTACCTTGCAGACCCTGAGGTAAGTGGCACCCTTGGGTGAAATGGGAATCGCCGTTGAAAGACTTTCCGTCCTGCCGCTGAATAGAAAGACGTCGATAAGATGTGAGTGATCGGAGAGGCTTCTTTTGGTTTCAAGTGTGGACGGAGAGTTTTACTATGTTTCGAGTTTAGTTGGAGGGGGGCTGGGGAACACACAGCCCCACCCACTTCTTACTATGAAGGCATTTTCTCCCGTTCAGCTGTGTGCCTTGCCAAGGGGCTGGGGGGGCTACAGTAAGGTCGACATGTAAAACGAAAACGTTATAGGCCTATTCAAAATAAAAACGATGATAGCAATTGATTGAGACTGGGACATTATATTGTATTAATAGTTCTAAAGTTTGTGTAACCAATCTTTTTTTTTTTTTTTTTACCACATTTTCATATTTGAATTGAACATTAATCTTATGCGAATGTATTGGACCTATGACCTATCCTATGAAGAGCACAAATAAACATATTTTAAGATCCAGTTTAGAAACACGTGATATCCACATTTAATTCACACTCAGGCAAATAAAAGTTCAACATGAGTTGAGAGCACAGCTGAAGGATGAGAATTACAAAAAGCAAAACAACCATGTCCACACAGCGTAACTCCATTGTCCATCTCTGTAGCTACGAGCAGACCAGATGGTCTACGCCTTCCTCTGTTGGCACATACTGAAAACTGCCAGGAGTAGGCAAGACGCATTTATTCACATTTGTACAGTCAGCACAAGAGGTGCGTTAATGTAATGTATCTAAAAGAGTAGTTTTGAAGAATCCACCCAGTTAACAAATGCAGAAGGTTTTCACGGTGGTTGGTTTTTTCTTCAGATCTTCTTCCATGGTCGTGGCTATGTAGTCCAGTCTTTCAACAAATACCCTCTTTGAAGTGAACCCAAAAACTAGGAGATCTCAGATAAAAATTAGTCTTAATCCATAAGGACACACACTCACGCCCCTCCCTCCCCTTCACACAATGTACAATTATTCACAGAATTTACATCAATGTTCGTCGTGTGTTTACACTTCCTATGACTGAGGATTAAGCGCTCCCAGCGGCCAGAAGGAGGGGGCCGTCAGCGGTCCTTGACTACTTGGCTTCCAGCAGAGGTTTGATGTCCTTAATGCCGTGTTCCGTTGCCACGGTGATGATGTGGTCCAGTGCGTTCATCTGTCCCAGCATCTTCACCACCTCTTTGATCTGATCCCTGTGGAAACGGGAAAACAGTCCCATTTAGATCCGGTATGTAATGGAAAATTAATGGAAGCTAGTAGTCCCATCTAGTCAGTACCCCCAGAGAATAGTCCCATCTAGAGTCAGTACCACCAGAGAATAGTCCCATCTAGGGTCAGTACCCCCAGAGAATAGTCCCATCTAGAGTCCGTACCCCCCAGAGAATAGTCCCATCTAGCGTCAGTACCCCCAGAGAATAGTCCCATCTAGAGTCAGTACCCCCCAGAGAATAGTCCTATTTAGAGTCAGCACCGCCCAGAGAATAGTCCCATCTAGAGTCAGTACCCCCCAGAGAATAGTCCCATCTAGAGTCAGTACCCCCAAGAGAATAGTCCCATCTAGTCAGTACCCCCAGAGAATAGTCCCATCTAGAGTCAGTACCCCCAGAGAATAGTCCCATCTAGAGTCAGTACCCCCCAGAGAATAGTCCCATCTAGAGTCAGTACCCCCAGAGAATAGTCCCATCTAGAGTCAGTACCCCCCAGAGAATAGACAGGAAATCGAATACACTGTCCAAAAGGCGCTTTTTAATATTTTCTAAATGTCCGCGATAGTTTCCACTAATTTACAAATATGGAAAGTGAGTTTTATTTAATACACTCCATGTGCGTTACACCCACACAAGAGCTCGGCTGTTGTAGAGCTAGCAGGATTCAAGGCAGCGATGTTAATGTTATATCCATTGGTGACATTTTTAAACGTGATGTGTCTAGTTGAATTGCGTTTTAGTTAGTTAGTTGGTACTTTGTAATTCGCAGATTGTGTAGAAATATTGACCAAACGATGGCTCTATAGAGAGGAGTGCTGCTGCCCGACGGTTTCGCTTGGAAGCCCCGTCTGGTACACACAGCTAGACACACCGGACTGATACTGGTGATGGCGTCTTTAGGTCACCGCGTCACATTGCTAATTCAGAGAAAAAAAACCTTCAAACTGCATAAGCTGCTATTGAGATGTAATTTTTTTTAATGGACCACCACAGCAGCGCTACGCTGCTATATATTTCACTTTCAGTTTCTATGTGGGGACATTTCTGGCAGGTGGTCATTGTTGTAAAACTTGTCAAATGCGTGGGGCGAACGAACCTATTTTATACAGCCTCAACAACAATGCAACGGCGAAGGCTTTTGACTACTTAAATAGTAAAAAAATAAAGAAAATCAATATGTGGCGGTCAATGTTGATATTGTGGTGGGCAGTCGCAAATAAATCAATGCATGGGAAACATTGCATGGCTGAGATGCATGGCACAACCATGATCACAACCTAAGACCTCCTGACTGTACAGAGGGTGTCATCCTCACAAATGGGGAACACTGAAATGAAAACACTGAAAGTGGATGTGTGGGGTATATCTCACACACACACACACACACACACACACACACACACACACACACACACACACACACACACACACACACACACACACACACACACACACACACACACACACACACACACACAATGTAATTAACAGTTAGCCTTCCTGTAAAGTGTGTGTTTGTCCTTCACTACAGAGGCTCCCCTTACTTGAGGGCACGGCGCTCCAGGTCAGATGCGGCCAGGCTGCTGCGGTACAGCGTGCTGGCCACGTGGGTCAGGTAGCGGCACAGCGGCTCCAGCTGAGGCAGCGTCTTCTGGCCAGACATCCCAGAGAACCACTGGGCCGGGAAGCAGTGCACCAGCTGGAGGGGGAAGCACCGGAGCGCAGAGTTAAGGCACTAGATCAGTGTTGGGTTAGGGGCCCGCCACGCAGATGTACTCACGGGGGACTATAGGTATTTGATGGTGCATTTTTGATTAAATAAATAATTTGAAAACGATTTGAAAAAGGTCCTGTGAACTACTCCAGTAAACTACTACTAAGTAGTGTGGCGTGACTCTCACAAATGCTGACAGGGTTTAAATGACTAGTGCAGCAACTTCACGCTCAACACTGCACTTCTTCGGGTCCTCAGCAATACACCCGCCGAGTGCAAAGTCGATTGGATGAACGGTTTAAACAGACAGACATACATACAGTACATACATACAGAGACTTTCTCAAATGATAGTTAGATGTAGATTAAAGCTGGGGTCACCAGCCAGAATAGGTTAGGAACCGCTATATTAGATCTATGGACTACGCTACCTGCTGGCACTTGAGCACGCTGTCGTCAGCGGAGTCTGTGGTCTGCAGGGCGGAGAGGATGTAGCGGTTCAACGTGCTGTCCAGGGCCAGCTCCCGCACACACGAGCTGGAGAGGATACCCTCAAACTGCAGGATGTTGCCCAGGAGCTACGCCAACCAACAGGAACACAACCAGTCATGTAGTATGCTATGCTAGCAGGCTCAACGGCTACTAAAACAGCGCTATGCTAGCAGGTTATTTGTGCTATAATATTAGCATGTGTAATGCTTGCATCCGTACCTTTACACAGGACCAGAACTGTCTCTGGTAGAATAAGTAGGGACCACCGTTCTTGTTCTCTAGGACACTGCGGAAATAAGTACACAATAATGAATACACGCCTTTTGGAAAATAGACATTTTTGACTGGTTAAAAATGCAGGTAGGGGTTTGGGGTCTTGCTCAAGGATGTGGATCAGTAGGGTTCAAACCAAGAATTCGACAATACTTACTTTTTAGGATAGAGAGGCAGGAAGACATCTTCGTCCAGGGAGCGTCGGGTCCTGAGGACGGTGGCCTTCAGGAGCTCCTGGAGGAGAAACGAGTCATTACAACATGGGAGTCTCTCTGATATTAAGGTACAGCATTAGAACCATCTCCCAGATCCCCCTCTGACAAAACCCTCTCTCACAGACTTAGCTTTTATGTGATATATCTCATAAAAAATGTTGTCAACTCGTTTATTTACTTATTTTTTTGTCAAGGTTGTATTTATATTATTTGTTCATAAGCCTTCATTCAATACACAAGTACTAGTTTTCCATCAAAGCAGATTTATAATGTTCTATAATAATTGCACTACTATTCTTCTTCTTCTTATTATGGTGTGTGCAGTACCTCTGTGTAGCGGTTGTCCCCGTGCAGCACCGTGGGGTAGCTCTTCATCAGCCTGCGTATGAAGCCCACCAGCCTGGCCGTCTGGCTGCTGGACAGGGGGTCCCACACCTGCTCCACCAACACTGGAAAACACCCCCACCCAAGACCCGCACTGTCATCCTTCTGCTCTGACGCTCCACGATGAACAAACACAAGCTGGCGATTTTGCATACTATAAAATGGGTGTAGTGTGAGGTGTAGTGTGCTGTTTTTTCTTCAGCTGGCCAAAGTGAAGAGCACAAACGTAACGATATCTTAGCAATACGTTATGTAATGTCAAATCGGTCCTTTATATTCGTGTGCGCGTGCAGGGTCCTTACCGGACAACTTGGAGATCAGGACCTTCTCCACGATGGCGGGCAGCAGGTTGGCGTCCACGTGGTCGGCCTGCAGGACGCCCTGCTCCTCGCAGCCGTAGAACAGCAGAGACTCAAACCACAGCATGTATTCGAAGTTGGCACACTCCGCCTGCCAGGAGACCAAAGTCGGGTTAGATTATTCCAACATATTTTTCATAAAGTATTAGACAGTACTAACCGAGCTAGTCTACTGGTTCGGGTGTTTAACTCCCAACCAAAAAAGGTTCCAGGTTCAAACACGGAACTTACAAAAACTGAACTGAGAGATACAAGCGTACGCAAAATGACGGAACAGTAAATGCAGTATTTTGTGGTCCTTTTCCGGCGCTACTGGTAGAGCAAGGCATCAACGCTGCCGGGGTTAGGAATTAAGACTCCCACTGCGGCCACCCATGGCAACAATGAATGCACTGAGAGTATTGTGCATGCATGTATTTATATTTAAAGGACCTCCTGACCTCTAGGGGGCTCCAGGTGATGAGTTGCAGGCGGACCAGCGGGTTGAAGAGCTTGGGGAGACACAAGCCGATGTAGGCCTCTCTGTAACATTGGACGTAGTCGCGCCTCCACACCTCGAAGTGGGCCTTGATGCAGTCCAGGGAGTGGAAGTCTTCCACCACGTCCTCAAACGCCTTCTTACATTCCCGCACAATGCGATCTGAGGAGCACAAAGACGAAGAGATCAGGGGTTCGCTTTTTTGGAGCTATCATTTCATGCCACCTATTGCAGTTCCTAGTTTCTTCTCAAGGTTCTCACCTTCAAGGATCCAGGAGGAAATTAACCTCCATATGATTCTCTATATTCTCTATATATATAAGATACTTCAACTGCAACAAACGGCTGCAGGTACTTCCTACAGCTCAAGGTAAGTTAGATGTTAAACTTCTTAAGACTTTGGCCACTTGGAATTACATTTAAGACCAACTTTACAATAACCAAAATTGAAGAAAAAAAATGACTTGGGGTTAGGGACGATTTGACCCAAATGTTTATTGTAACATAAAACATGAGTTCTTTGGTCCAGTGAAAAGGTTAGATGATCTGCTTGTTGAAAACAATACGAGTGTTGTTGGTTCCGCTATCCTGATCTGCGTGATGTTAATGCCAGAGTCATTAATGGTAAATGATTAAAAAAATAGATATTACCAATTATTTAGAGATTTTACACTTCAATGTCAATTGCATTTTTAAAGCTTTTGAAAAATGGAATTTTAATACCAATTAAGGCCTTATTTTTAGATTAATCAATTCAATGCCTTTTAAGACTTTTTAAGGATCTGCGAGAACTCGCCGCTTGGAGACTGAATAAAGTTGGCATGACATGACGATCGTACCTCTCTCCATGTCGAAGCTGGTGATGTCGGTGGACGTCTCCTCGTCGTCGGAGGACAGACCTTCTCGATGCTCGGCCCTCTTTCCGTTCTGCTCCCGGGCCTGCCGCCTGCGAGTCCTATGACGTCATACGGCGGGGTGGGGGTATGTTAGACACCACGACAGCTACTGGACCTATATAGAACTAAACTAAGAATTCTGAACCATTTCATCAATATTGGAGAGATGGGCTTTGAAGGAATACATTTGGATAGACAGATTCGAAGAGAGAACTCTGAAGAGAGAGAGAGAGAGATTTGGATAAGAGATGGGTGAAGCAATGGCTTGGGGAGATGGATTATAGATCATGAGAGGTCCCGGGATGTCGGGCGGACCACCTACCGGCGTGCCTCTCTCTCGGCTATCCTGCGCTGGCGTGCGTGCTCCTGGTAGGATGTACGGTCCCTGCCGAACGAGTCGAGGCTGGGGGCCATGACGGCTTTGCCTGGAAGAGACAGGTGCCACGTCACGATCACAGAGAAGGGGTGAGCCACATACCACTAACCACTACTCTAGATCATTGAACCTGATTACAGAGAGAACACAGGAGCCTTGCAGAGAGCCAATATATTATCAATCACAAGTCTGCCTGCTGGAGCAATGGCTAACGAATACCCCTTTCTTACCCTCGCCCTCCCTCCCCCACACATATATATATATACACACACACACACATACACATACACACACGTTACTCAAGTGTTGCCATAGTCTTAAGTCTATGTACTTGAAGGGACTTACCTGTGGACCACTTGCAACAGGTTAAACTCAATGCAACAGTAATGTCACACAGCACATCACTCTCTAGTCACGTGTAACAGGAGGCTACTAGTTACGGCCTCCGAGACACGTGTAGCTCAGATACACAAGGAACACAAGCAGCGTCCCCCCCACCCCTCTCTCACGCTCACGCACACACACACACACACACACACACACACACGCAACACACTCTCGCTTACAGAAACACACGGTGACATTATACACATGGCGTGAATCTAAGTTAGATGGGAACCAATAATGAAACCCAAAATGATTTTGCACTTTTATGCAGACAGACACACACACACACACACAGACAGACACACACTCCTACAGAGAACCAACGAGGTTGTTATGAGCAATAAAAACCTTCAAGATGGACTGACTTGAAAGGCTTGCAAACTCCGCCGATTCATCTTTAATATCATCCTGTCTTCTCTGGACGAGGCGTGTGGCCCGTTGCCTTAGTAACTGGTGCATGGCTGACTCCAGCTCCAGGACGGTGGGCACCTGAAACATACGATGCCTTTTGTGACGTCCTATACACCAGGGGTTCTCAACTGGTCTGGCCTCAGGACCCACATGTGTCATTAAGTCACGACCCAAAAAAATAGAATTATTTACCAATATTGCAGTAATCAACAATGCCTTCATGTACGGTTAAAAACATTGAGTGAACAAAAAGCTGCAACAATTGGGGCTAAACTCAACGAAACAGTAAGCCGTGGAAACATGAATTAACATTGAAACATTGGTTGATTCAATTCTAAAGATTATGGTTTGGCATATGCTCAAAATGGCCTCACGACCCACCCACCAGTTGAGACGCTATACACCAATATAGGGGTGGAGCTTTAGTTCAGTCTTACGCTCTTGGTTAAGACCCATGATAAATGACTGATATACAATGGATCACCACCAAAACGTCTACAACACACGTCTCCTGTCCTGATGGGGTTAAGATGAACGTTAGTGAGGAGAAGCTTGTGTAACAGCCAGCAGTCTGTCCGTGTGACCACAGAACTGTGTCACACCAAAGATAGGGGACCTCGACCGACCCTATAAATAGGCATGTTAGTTGTTTTGGTCTTGATGATGACTACTGAGGATGCACATGCAGAAATAACATGTGTAATAATAACATGAGTGTAATAATACACCCAAAGCCAAAGACGTTAACGTTAAGGCATGTATTAATAGGCAACTTCTATACGGCAGCAGTGGGAACACGTATGAATACTACTACTAGCTCCACACTGGCTCTTCTATGTACTTAGAAGCGCAAGCCCATTCATTTTCATTATATATCAATTCACTATTTTCTATATCATTATCACCCGGAAGGTTTTTCTTTGCCGCTGAAAAGATCATTAGCCACCCTTGTTGTAGCTACGACACCTACAATTCACGACACAAATGTGAAAACATGACTGTTGTGTGTTCACTGTTCTGGATGTGTGGCATGCCCAGTCGGTATCCCTGAAGCGTTCAAGTGGCACTGCAAAGTGACCACTTCAAAACAATGTTTAAAACATTAGCGGGCACCTCCGGCCTAGAGCGGTTCACAGTGTCACCCAAACGGGCTGAAATGTCAACGCGTCGCCTTTAGGAGACACACACACACGAAAACGAAAACAAGAGGGGGGGGGAACGCAAGACAGCGGCGAACTCATCCCTTACCTTTTCACCGAAACACTCAAGCAAGTCTCCAACATACCCTCGCATCTCTTGCAAGAATTTATATTGTTCTGCATTGTCATTGGACGAGCCCTCCAGGCGGTGTATGGCCGAGTCGGAGGCGGTGAGCTCGTCGACGATCTGATCATAGCGCTTGGCGTTAGCCTCGTGGCCGGCACGCATTTGGCCGAGCCTGTAGACACGCACGCACACGCACACGCACACACACACAGGGGAAAAGACAGAGTGAGCTAAGCCAAGCTAGCGTCAGGTCACGGCTAACCTACTCCTTGCATTCCAACCTGCAGTCCTACGATTCATTTGATTCCCTCTCTTTTGAACCCAGTCTGTCTTTATTGTCCAGTCCATAAAGGGACGAAAACAATGAACACAACACACTTCTGTTTACTGTCCTGTCTCAGTGCTGTCCTCTCCAGATAATTTGGGCTTGTTGCCAGGTGAAATAGGGGAGGGGGGGGGGGGCAGCATGGCCGAGTGGTTTGGGTGTTTGACTCCCAGACAAAACGTCCCAACAGCCCCCACCTGCTCCTCAATGACATGGTCTAATAATACGTGATTTCTGGTCTTCTACATACCTGTCACGCAGGCGTTTCTTCACCAGATCGGAGGAGACCGGGGCCAACTCCCCACCGGGGGAGCTGTAGGGGACGGGGCCGTTGTCCACGGGGGCCGGGGCCACGGTGGGGGTCACGGTGCTGTAGGTGTAGGGCATGTTGTAGGAGGCCCCGTAGGGCTGCGTCTCGTAGCTGTTCTGGTAGTAGGCCGTGTTGTCCTCTGGCGGGTTGCTCTGCACCTGGGGAGACACCAGACCACACCATCAGTGGGGGAGGCAGAGAGAGTGAGTGAGTAAGAGTGTGTGTGTGTGTGTGTGTGTGTGTGTGTGTGTGTGTGTGTGTGTGTGTGTGTGTGTGTGTGTGTGTAGTGACCAGTGATCCCTCTACATGCATCCAGCAGTGGCATAGCACCGCCACTGGATTACTAGCGCCACTGCAATCAGCCATGCAAATATATATTTTTTTTTCAGAATTAGAAATTATGTTGGGCGCCGCAAATGCTATTTGTTTTATTTAAAAACATACATCATGGGTATATAGATAACATATATACCCTACTGCACGCTCCTCAATTGTTACATTGTCATTATTATCATTGGAGAAATATTGTGGAAAAATTCTGACAGCAAAAGTGTTTTACTATAAAAGAATAAAAAACGCATGGTGATACTGTCGGTGGCATTAGCTCATGAATGGCTTTAGACTAAATGTAGGAGGCATAAAGAGAAACAGTAACACAGCAAGTGACTTCATAATAGAAAGTAGCCTACATATTTGATTCTGTAGAACAGAAGGAACAGTTAAGGGTGCTCCGATTAATCGGCCACCGATCGTTATCAACCGATATTCATTCTAAATAGTTTTAACGGCGGTCTCTATAAAGGCCGCACCAGAGCCCTACTGGAATCAGAATCAGAAATACTTTATTGATCCCCAGGGGGAAATTGGTTAATCAGTGATCCCACTAAAACCTATCTGCAGCCGTGGCCATCAGCACGTGAGCACAGAGTAAGTATGCCAAATATATTAAATGTCTCTCAAACGATTATGTCTCTCAAATTGTACAGTATGCCCAACACTAAATACAATAACTATGCGTTCTTGTGTCAGACGCACTGCCATACATGCAGAGTATGGCTAGAGTTCTCAACGGCTTGATTTATTATTATTCGTTCGTTCCTATAACTAATTAAAAAGATTAATGTAGGTTTAGATAGAAGTGCACAGCGGTGATTTTAGTTTGACGATATTTGCTTGAAAAAGGACATATTTCTTTCAGATTAGTCTTCTTCTAAAGACTGGACATTGGACAATATTTCACACTATTAGATCGCTGGTACTGTTTTTTTTCCTAATATCAAGGACATCCAGTGGCACTCGGGGAAATATGTGTGAAACATTGTCCAATGTGTAAGCAAGACTAATCTGAAATAAAAATACTACAGCCGTTCTGTCTGGGGCATAATATATACTAAACTCGGTAGGCCTACGAGGCTACATCGCGTGACTTATAGTTCTGATCGTAACTGATCGGCCTATGTGACTTGATAAATACATACATCTTCCAAATGCAAGATGCAGCTTGAGATTAAACTAATGTCAAAAAGTTAAAAAAGTAAAGTTAGCCGTGTATTTCTCAAAATGAAAAAAAATGCACGCAAATAAAAAACAAAACACGGATGGGTGCACATCAGTACATCAACATGTGAGAAAGAGAGTGTTTTGGGAGTGAGTGAGTAAGAGCCTGTGTGAGTGTGTGTATGTGTGTGTGTGTGTGTATGTGTGTGTGGCCCACCTGTGGTATGCTGATCCCCTTCCTGATCTGCTCCTGCTCCCAGCGGCTGAGCTCCTCGTCGTGGCTCGCGTCCAGACCCTCGTCATCACTACCCTCGATGCCTGGGGGAGAAAGAGGGGGGGGGAGAGAGAGAGAGAGAGAGAGAGAGAGAGAGAGAGACACCATGAAGGACATCACTTCCCCAATACTACTCTTGTCTTGTGTCACTTCTCTATCACAGCCGTGTTCGTCAGAATGACTCCAACATGGCCGGTAATGTTGAACCATAAGTTC
>OOFB01038328.1:28136-46904 GCA_900323305.1 Trachyrincus murrayi
AATTACTGCAACACGTCCCTTTGATGTGCCAGATAGGTGTTGTGTTTGGGTTCAGCTCAGGGTGAGCTTCCCCTCGTTACGTGATGAGGAGTTCTCCAGCAACACACACACACACACACACACACACACACACACACACACACACACACACACACACACACACACACACACACACACACACACACACACACACACACACACACCTTCATGGAGAGCGTGGCCGAGCCAGAAGTTGAGGCGTAGAAAGGCCGCCTCATCCTGAACACAGTCAAGGTACTGCAGCGCAAGACTGGAGCCCAGCAGAGAGCCCATCTGAGCAGGCAGCTGGCAAAGAGACAAGGAGCAAATAAATGAGCGACTCGCAACACAGGCACAATAAATTAGGGAGCCAGGGAACATAGTATCAATTATACATAGACAGGAAGGGGAAAGAAAGTACAAGAGACAGAGACTTATAGTACAGTGGGGGGTCAGGATAATGCAGTGGGCAGGGTGTCGGACTCCCAGCTGAAAGGTTCTGGGTTCGATCCACAGCCTACCTATAGAAATCTTTCAGCCAGATACCTAGCCCTCAAATCACTGCAATCGCTTTGGATATAAAAGCATCTGCAAAACAACTAAATTGGAAATTATAGAAGAACAAATGCAAACACACTGTCCCCCTCTCTCTCTCATACACACATCCACACTCACACTTCAGTCAAGTGCACAGAGCTGATCCATGCACTCAAAGGACTCAAACCAGGAGATTAGTTCACCAACTGAACAATAACAACCGTCTGATTGCCCCGCTTCCACAGAGTGGGCCATCAATCCAGCTACTGGGCTAATTCTGTACCATTCCACTAATCCCCATGTTCCTAGTGTACTGACACAGCCAACACTAAAGCCCATCGCCTCCTGTTTGTTACAGTGTACAAACAGTATGGTCGGGTGGGCCCTTTCATCCGGCCACCCATAGACCTTGTGAATGATAGGTCCTCTGATAGGTCCGTCCTAAAATACTGATGGGAAAAAATGAACGGGGTGGAATTTGGTGGTCTAGCGGTCATATGGTCTAGCAGTAAGCTAATGACTAACGTCAATGAGGACCGGTAGGGGCTGTGAGCGTGCTTTCACTGCCATTCAAGGTCTGTACGACCCACTTATTCCTGGTCAGTGTCGGAAGTGGCCGGAGCCCATCATCGCCGTGGTTACATTCACACAGCTTACATGCAATTTAGGGGTCTGCAATAACCCATCAACATGCATGAGAACATGGAGGAAAGCCAAGAGAACCCTAGTGGAAATTAGGTCAACTACATGCAGACAGGACCCCAGGAAGCAAACTACAGCACTAGTACCCACTCCACAAAAGTTTCAAAGAGGCCCAGTTTGTTGAGTAAAAATGGCAACTGCAATCAGGCCACTCAGACAGATTTGTCTTCAGACATTGTCGCAGTCTCCTAATATTCAAGTCGTGACGTCCTTTTTTGACAACAAATAGATAAGGCAAAAGGAAAGAATCGATGAGGTCTCTGGCGTGACTGGGTAGTTTTATTCAGACGATCAACTCTGAAGAGGTCTGGCCGACCGGAGCGTATCGGTAGTTTCCGTCTCCTCGGTCAAACGAAGAGTTAATTCCATTACTGTCATTGTGCCATTACTGTCAGAGCTGATCGTGCTCCTGCCAGGGAACGGGGAAGGCACAATTCATGTAGCATTATGCATAAATGTCCTCGTGCCAATTCAAATCAGCCATTTAGATGCATTAGGTCAATGGATCTGCCAAGAAAACAAACATTTATTTTATGGGTACTTTTTAAACGGCTGTTTGCGTGCCCTTACTTGTCCCCAAAGTACACATCTATGGCAATGTGATACTTCACTGCATATAATGAATAAAAACTGCCGCTAAGCAAAAGTCTGTATAAAAGACACATTTAGGAAAAAAAAATTATGAGCAGTGATGGGTTTTTCCCCCCCCAAGAGGATAGCAACAAATGACAGCTCGAAACCACCTCTGCACTGGTATCGAGATACAAATAAAGAGAAAGTAGCTGACGGAAACAAAGATGTTTTTCCAGTGCCACAGCACCACCATGTGGCGAGAATTAGTCATCATAAGTTAGAACAGCAAAAGGCTTCACGTGAGAAATAATTACTGACACTAACATGTTATTATGTTGTTTAAATTTCTAATATAGAATCTATTTCACTATCACACACTACTACACGTAGAACTACAGACACTGTTTGGAAAGAGACTACATGTCAGTAGGGGTGTAACGATTCTCCAAATCCTCTATTCGATTTGACTTTCGACTTTGAGGTCACGATTAGATTTTTGATATATGCTTTTTATATATGCTGATGGCTGGGCCTACACCACCGTACGACTATCTGCCTTGTTTTATAAAGACACTTGGTTCTCATTAAATAACATTTATAAATAACAAAAATAGAGAACAATCAAATATTCTTTATACATTGATTGTTTTCAGACGCGCATTTTTAGTGGAGCCCTGGTATGACGTGAAGTCACTCACAGAACTCGCCAACTCCTTTTCCACTTTGAAATCTAATGTTCATATTTTTCGATTATTCAAGGTCGTTAAACCGCTACATGTGAGTGCATGACAGACAGTGAGAGAGAATGACAGAAAGAATGGAATAGAATAAAAAAAACATAGGGGTGGTAAAAATACTTTGAGCTGTACTGTACCTCTATAACATGTAGGTTTTCCAGGAGCTGAACAAAGGAGTGGATGTGGGCCAGAGGAACAATTGTTTTGTTGTAGCTGGTCTGCGCCTGGCTCTGCACCGCAGTACTGAGTGCTGGCAGGTCCATGTGCCCGAGTTTCTGATGGAGCACAGCCCAGGCAGGTCAGGAAACAGCACGTTTAACAACAAGATCAATAAATCCTGCGAAATTGTACACTTTGTGGACAATTGTACACCCCCGAAGACAATCGTGTAATGAAATGCTGTGTTTTAAGGTCTAACTATTTCTTAATTTAGGCTACTGTGAAAAGAGGTAGGTAAGAGGTTAAAGTAGAATGGTGATGTTTGGGTGTACCAGAGGGAGTCACACATGCGTGCCATAACTGATCACACCCAAAATCACACACACACCCACTGGCACTCGCTCCAATGACCACTTAAATTCACACCCATTAAAAAGTGTGGATGCATGCATCGATCCACCCTGGTCATGCATCGATGAAACCAAGGTCATTTTCATACCCTTTTCCTCGAGCCAGCCTTCTCCTTGGTCTCTAGGGCCAGAGGGAGGCCGGACGAGACCTGGCCAGCGTTACTCTTCTGGATGGCGATCAACGCTGACTTCCATGGACGATTGTGGTTCCTGAAACCAGCCTAAAAAGAAAAAAATTATATTAAAAAAAAATTGATTGGGTCAGTGAGAAGGATAGGATAGAAGAAGATACCAGAGTCAAAACGAGGAAGATGAGACGGTTCACATACCCGCATTCGTGATGGGAGAGAGAGCGTGACCAACTCTGGGCAAAACACTTTGTAGAGTGACAGCAGATGCTGGAGAAATGGTTGCTTGCCCTGAGGAGAACAGAAGAGAATAGGGTTGCTGTGACATAATCCTAATGATCCCGTTTTGATTACAAAATGCATATGGTTTCTATGCAGACAAAACAATAATAGCAGTTTTGTCTCCTGCAACTTAAATGTATTAAAATCTGATGTAGAACAGTCTGTTGAATCTTTTATCGCGACAGTATAAAACAAACTGGACGGTATATTTTCTCTAAAAAAAGAACAAACAACTGCACTTAAAGCTTTTGTTGATAATAAAGATGTGTTCTTCGAACAGGATTTGGTAAAAGTTTAATTTACCTACATGCTACGTCACACGTTTTGTTACTCTGATTGGTTGTAGGTCTATCCAATTGTGTTCAGGGGCATTTTGGTCTGTGCCAGTTGATAACGCCCCTTAAAAATCAAAAATGAACTGAGAGGTTCCAGACTATGCATTTGTGAATTGGTCTGGCGATGTCAGGCTAGGTTCTTTTGCCAGTATAATGAATTGGAGAGTAAAAGCATTACACAGTATAACCGTCAACAAGAGGGTCTAACTCAGCACAAACTAGGTCATCCTAATATGGACAGGCACTTGCGAAACAGAATCAGACCATAGCCAGGTCGTAGGTGCAGTGGAGTGGTGTTACAGGGTTTTGATACATGGCCTGTTGCTTGAAATTTGAAATTAACACATTGTGTTCAGAGTGGGACCTCCCCACCAGATGGCTTGGTCATTCACACGCACACTGTCCTACACTATGAGATCAGTCATCCACTGCATCAGATCTGCTGATCATATTCTTTCTACCTGAAGTCTGTCCACATTACAACTGCCTGACTGAATCTTAACTTGGAAGTTAATGACACAGGTGGCTTCATAGTGTAGACATCGTTTACATTAGACATTTAGGTTTGTGTTTAAAACAGTAAGGGTTTTACCAGTTTGGACTGCAGCTCCAGTAGCTTCCTGACTCGGAACAGGCGCACTGTAAACAGGAAACAGAATTAAATAGTGGAACATTGAATATTTTCCCACTATATCCAATAATGTGTTTTCTGTGTATGTCTATTACACTTAAATAAAATAAGAAATACTGGTACATGTAGCAGTAGAACAGTAGTGGTGACCTACAATTATGGGAGTTGTGTATCAAAGCTTTGTACCCAGGACTATTGTTCAAAGTGGGACTTACCACATTCTTTTCTGGTCAACAGGTATAGCAGGTGGCATATATAGGGACACTGGAAACAAAACGCAATACAACATCAACTGCTGCATCACTCATCATAGGCTACCTTGCTAGGACCAGTTGAGGTCACGTCAAGCCATTCATCAAGGCTTTCACTTTCCTCCCACTATGCTTAGAATTTAGATTTATTTAATGTATTTTGTTCACAAATGGAAATTTGAATTATTATTATGATGATTATCATTACTTTGTATTTATTAATACTTATTTATTTAATAGCAATAGTGAATGATGAGGGTATTCATGCCTCAATATGGATGACCCCTGTGTTTAATAATGGTATGTCCCAGTTCTTATTTAATCTCTCAATGGAGAGTTGAAGTAATAATAATAATAATAATAATAATAATAATAAACGCTTTGACATCATTATAAAACATCTATTGGTGATTTACAACGCACCGCAGGTCCTATTTTTCCGATATGTGTAATATTGTACTTCATCGTTATTTGCAATTTGTCACTGGCTGTCGTGTCAGGCTTCCCGCGATCTGCTCCATTGTGCTATTTTCCTACGTTACCCTGAATGACACGACCCATCATCAGGAGGCAACATTCTGTAAATTGTACATTTATAAATTGATTAAATTAATCAAATGTATTATAACAATATCTATAACAGGTTTTATTATTAATTGTGAAAGCTAGCTAGACATTAGCTTAGTGAGACAAGAACCCCTAAGTTGTTATATGGGAATGACTACACCGATTTGAAGACTACACAATGGGGTAAAATAGGACCTGGGGTGCGATGTACATCACCAATAGACGTTTTATAACGATGTAAAAGTGTTTTAGGCTATCAGAACCGACTTCAGCCACGACCCCCCTCTCTCCCTGATTGAGCCGGCCCTAGAATGAGCGGGTTTGCCGCCTCGTGGGTAGGAAGGAGCATTAAGGTATGGAGACTTCATGTTTTAATGGCAGATATATAAGTAGATATTCAAGTAAGATTTAGGGGTACAAACTGGTTTGAATAGTCTTTTTGCAATTATTAATCTTAATCATGAAAATGTTCATCATTAAATAACATACATACAACAAGGTTTAAGCAGTAACTGCACTAACCAGACTTTCTTCGGTTACGAAGCTGAAGAGGAAGCCATAGATGGCACGAAGATTATCTTTAGCATCAATCATGTCGAAGACCGTCAGCACCCATTTGATGAAAACAACCTGGAAGAAATGCAATATAAAATCGACAGAAAATATATAAATTACAATTTTGATAATTGGTTAATAGATTTTGTAATTTATCAAGTAAACATACCAGACATTTTCTGCTTACGTTGTGAAACTTTTTTCGGTTTCAGATTTTAAATGAATGAATGCTTTAGTTTCCCATTATATCTGACATTGTATAAACTCAAGATGAATCTGTAGCAGGCCTAAATTAGATCAGAGGCAGTAAACTTAATAAGTAAAGCAAACTCATACAGCTATTGTCATGTCAAAAACAAGATTATGCAAAAACGCATGCTATATTCCTTAAATTATTCAGAGGGCAGCCCAAATTGTTTTGCAGAGAAAAACAACTTCGTCTGTGACAAGAACATGAGCTGTGCCAATTATTTGCTCAGTAAAACCAGCACCAAATGTGTGAATAATCATTAAGTGTGAAAGATTATTCACTCGCCTTCAAGACTTATTTTGAATCTAGTTGTGCAGGCAATGTCATGAAGTGTCATGAAGACATTCCATTAGGAGATGTTGTGACTGCAGGATTTTGTTTGTTTGCGCTACTAAAATTAAGCTAAACAACAATGAATAACAAGTAAACATGAAATACCAAAACATTGAAATGCACAAAGTCTCCTCGACGTCACATTCCAACAACAAACAAAAAAAAGACATGACATAGCCAAGCGTCCTAATTAATCTGTATTCCGAGCCACTCAGGCACTAGTTTCTTACCTGTGTGCCGATGGGTAACTTTCCAACACAGAGCCACACCACCGCACGGACAACAGCTTGATGTGGCACAACAGTGGTAGGGAGGAGACACTTCAGCACCCGTACACATGGACCAATTCCTACTCCAGGAAGGCACACAATCAGTACAACTGTTAAGAACAATTTAAAACTGGTGGATTAATACTGAGGGACCATCTTTACCAAACCAGGTCAATATAGGCATTAACCAGTGGTGATATGTACCAAGACAAAGTGGGCGTGATTCAATGTGTAGGCTAACCATACGTTGTGATACTCAGAGAAATATAATGTCATTAATTGTTATGGCATATGTAGAGTAGATTTGATTAAATTATACGGTATTCATTAAGATAACAGAATATATACACCATTAGCATAGAACATTACTGTATTGCAATGCTGTAACAGGTAGTATAAATAATTTAGACTGGTATATTCATTCATCCATGGGACTATATTTGAATTTCAATGAACGGTGGAAATAACATGATTAGAATCGATTAGAAAAGAGGGGTTTAGTATGCATTTACCCATTCGGAGGCTCATGGCAAACTCCAACATAACAGAGATGGCTTCTGGCGAAAGCCCTTTACTGTACGCCACTCTCTCCACCAAAACAAGGTTCCTCTCCAGCTCGTCATTGCCTTGGACCGGGGTACCTGCTGCAACTAGAGGAGTAACATGTCATTGTAAAAGTGCTCTACATAGATCGTTTCGGTTAGGTCAACTTGTCTGACTGGAATATATAACGGATAACATCGGCGAAGTCGTATAGGAGTACAGGTAAACGGTATGGTGTATATTAAGGTTAAGGAGGTGTAGCTATTGTTAGCCTAGCTCTCCTGCGTGTTGTGAGCATCGCCCTACCGTCTGCGAAGTAATTGAACGCAGCAACGAGCGGGTCCTCCGCCTCGGTCTTTCTTCTCGCGACTCGCACACTTCTGTTAATGCTGCCGTTCGAAGACGACGAATCCAAATCCGGTGGTCTCGGTGGGTTAAGTGTTGCTGCCATTGCCACATCGCTAAAGTAAAGACATAGTTGGCTGGCCCCCCCCTCTCCTCTCTCCTCTCTCGTTCAAATCAAACTTGAATCTTCCGCGCGACCGTTTGTCTTCTTCTTCTTCTTCTTCGTCTTCTTTCACCTGTTCGGTGCATTAGCGCCACCGTCTGGACAGGAGTACGAATCATGGATCCTACTTCACGTAGAAAACAAAACCCACAAGCCAAAACAAATACACCAAACTAACTATGACTTAAATTCGATGTATCAATCAAGTATTTTTATTTATTTTATTTTTGTACCCCTTCACTTCTCAGTGCTTCTTTTAATATTGCTCTATGATTTCTATCATCTGACAATTATCACACCTCCCGTTCGGATGTTTCTTGAAACTAAATTATGTACTATTTAATATTGTATGCCCCATATAAAGCTACTATCCCCATCCCCTGAAAAGATTCTGAAAAGTTTAAATTTCATACAACAGATCTTGCCTGATTGACTTGATACTATAGACTCTTCAATGCTGCACATGAATGGGAACATATCAAAGCACGAAGTGGTCTAACTTCCTCTACCCATTGTAACGCTAGCCGTATGGTCACCAGCTCCCTTGTTCATACTGATAACTGGTTATTCGTGTGTGGTCTTTCGCGACCGTTTGTGGTGCGCTTGCGCACTACACCCGACTGCATCCGCAAACAACGTGCGGCATTCTGGTTGTTGTAGTCATACGTTGGAGTCAAGCTGCCTACAACTTGTACGGACATTTTCACACGAGCTTCCAAACTAAAACTTTTTGCATGCATAAATTATACAAAACAATATACACACCGAAATAAATCTAAATCACATTGACATGGACAGCATTTTTTTTACTTACAGAAAGCTACAGTATTTGATTTTAACATACCTTTACCATGAATCACACAAACTCCCATGTTATTTGGTGCATTTTTGTATTATATAATATAAAAACAACAGGTAGCCAGTCTCTCCTACTGTTTGTTGGTTTTTTATTTTGCCAATTTCATTTCACAGAAAGAGTCGATGTTGAAACACATTTTTAACTCCGACCTCATTCCCAAAGAAGAATTGTAATAGGAATGCTTCTCAGACCAAAATTATACAACTGTGACATGTAAACAAAACGCTTGATTCACAATTAATAAATAAAAAATAAAAACATTGCAAAAGGTAAAATCCAATTCTGTTTAAGGAAAATATAGGCTTACAGGTCACAGAAACAGCACCTCCTGTTGTATATCTACAAACTCAGCATTGAATATTCAAATTGAATTGAGTAATAAGACAATATTCAGCCTATTCATCATGGACAATTCCACGTATAGGGATGCATATTCTTCAAAGAAAAAAATAAAATATGTTTTTCTTGAACGGGGCTTAACTTTATAATGTTTAACCTAATCATTTAAGTTCTCAATCTATATATATTTCACAATGATGTAATAGCTACAGTTCATTATGGTTAGTTTATTAATTATTATGCCAAATGAAACATGCTTGGATATTTCAAAACAAGGTTGATTTTCATTATCCTCCCTATATCTTAAATGTTAATGATACTATCTATAAATAATTCATAAGTTAACAGCATTCTCAAATCGACATATCAGAATAAAAAATTAAAACACAAGACACTTTCACTGTGAAATAAATACGCACAAGAAAAAAAAATTAAGGTTTTGCGTGACGGTAAAACAATTCCATTACATTTTCCACAGTTATGATTGTCCATTGGTATGAACAGACAGCATGGGACAAGAGTTTTGGATTTCACAATAAGAGTGCAGAAGAGTAGGTGTGTGTGTAACCAGTAAGTATCTCTCAGCCAGCAGGATAGGACAAGGGACTATGGGAGATTCTTGTTAGTGACTTGCCTTCCCCTCTAAAATCAGAATTAGGCCAACTGCAATCCCACTGCAACGTTCCCTCCTTCACTGTAATTTTGCCCTCAGTCAAAGTTATGCCTTAAGACTGCTTGACCTTGTTTTTTTCCTGCTCGTTGATGAGTTCCTCTCGACTTTCCTCCCTCTCTGGCCGCTCGTCACTCTGGCGAGCGATGAGGAGTCGACAGGTGAGCAGAATGCCGAAGACTAATGCGTGGGCGTAGCGTTTCAGAGGGTCTCCCACTAGCTGGTGGAAGAAGAGCACCGCTAGCATCACTAGCAGCAACAAGAAGTTAGCCACATCCTTGGGTTTGCCCGGAACGAGGGTCAGGACCATGCCACAGCCCACCTCTAGGGATCCGATGATCTTGCGAAGCAGCACAGAGCTGATGCCAATCTTTTTTAAGCCCGGCAAGGCCTTGGCATAGCTTTTGTACGCCCTTTTCTGAAAAGGAGAACAGCAATGATAATTACATAGAATAGACACGTGCCACAATTGTTTTGTTTTTATTGCAATACTTTGCCCCATTGTAATGCTTCCCCTTCCCCCAACCACAAAGCCTAGATTGGAAAACTGTCCAGTGACTTGACATTAAAAATGCCACATCACGTCTTATCTGAAGCTCATCCCAAACATGTCATATAGTCTCCACACATCTTCACTTGGAATAAACACTGGGATGCTTCGATCACGGGAGGACTTATTACAATGAAAGCAGTTTAGCCTCATCAGTCAGAACAAAATCGCGTCGTGTTCTGACCCCCCCGCGTCGGAAACGAACACCCCGTCGCGTGCACGCGCACGGTCACAACTCAACACTGGCAGGTGCATCTCACAGAAGGTGCTCGAATGTATGGAGCGCCGCCATTTGCCCATAGTCGCCGGTTTAACCGATTATAACAACACGCCATGCGAATTAACAGCAACCACCACGCTGTCACTATTCTATTGTGACCCTATGATAAGTCAGGCCAATGCAATAATGTCATGTTTTTAGCCTCGTTTTAATGAAAAAATATCCCCCCCCTTATATCTCCATCGTAAAGAATAAAGACATGCCTTCATAGTTTACTCTTTTTTTGTCGTTTGCTTGAATATCAAGGATTATTTGTTGCATGTGTATCGATCATTTAGGATTCATTAATTACATTTGTATTGGCAAATATGGCAGTGCAGCGTTTATAGCTGGTTCTGCAGGATATCCTTGTGGCTTACCAACTCGCATTTTAATATAACGATCGAGACATCTTTTTTCTAATCGCAATCTTCTACAAAATGTAGGTCAGCTCAGTCTTATTATTCAGGCATGAGAGCCCCCCCCCCCCCCGATTGTAATACCCAGCACAGGACAATGGCCTTTTCCTATGCCGAATGCTAGTTGCAACGCATCACTTACCATTTCACTGTATGCATCTTTGCTTAATCTCGGGGTGAGTTTAATGGTTCCCATGAATACAAAAAATAGACCCAAAGCAAATGAAAGGGCCACAATGGTTATTGTCCTCGGTGAAGCCATCTTCGCGTCGGCTACGTCCCGCCAGCACCGAGGCAGTTGTTCCACATTGAACTGATGAAAGCGCGGGGGGGGGGGGGGGGGGGGGGGGGGGGGGGGGGGCGAGGGGGAGGATGGGCTTCTGGATGTGCAACAAAAATGGCGATTAACGTGACCCTGTTACCACGGATGTATAAAATAACTTGTTATTATTGCAAATGCGTAATAGCGTTAACTGTACGAATACATCAATGCTGCATGCAGCATGCCACCACATTCTCCTTCGTTGCCCGTTCGTTTGGGAACAATCACCAGACCAACCTGCAATGCATTTGTCCATGAAAACTGCTACCATTTTAATACATCTTAAATAGCTAAATAGGTAGGTAATCGTTGAAGTTGCTTTTTTGTTTTACAATTCAAGCTTAAGTGTAGTATCTGGAAATGTATGTAGCGCGCGCGCGCGCGCGCACACACACACACACACACACACACACACACACACACACACACACACACACACACACACACACACACACACACACAATGTAACTGTAACACAATAACATGGACCATTCCAAAATTAGTATAGGCTTACAAAAATGCCAGAATAACTAGGTAGGCAAGGACATTATAATGGTAGAAAAGTGTATTACATAATAAGTACATGTGTTTGTACATTCACATTTGCTCCACTCCTTTCCTTGCATTACTGGAAAATTCATTGCTTGGACAGTATTTTCAATCATGTAAAAACATACAATAAACCAACAATCAAAAGCCATTCCTTTCCTTTTGAACAAAATAACATAAATACAGAATCATATCAATAAACCTTTCTATTGGATTTACTAATTTTAAAATACATGTATATAATTTTAGTTGTTCTTTGTCTTATTACATGCAATGTTCATTACATCCATCAATTATGGCCCATAAATGCATGTTTAGTAGCACAACACACACATAGCTAGTTGTTTCACTACCCTTTTTGCTCCAAGGTTCAGCGATCAGGTCTTCAGTGATAACATATCACTACAGATTACGTCTTTCTGACTGAAATGAACATTAATGAAATGAGCGTTATCTGCTTGCAGGATTATAAATATAAAGCTCAGGCCTGGCCAAGCAGCAACCACCTGTGTATGTGCCAGACGGTGCCCGGATGGCACCCAGGATTCGGTCTGTCACTGGCCCCGCTGCTGTCGCTCCTTCAGAGTCAGGATGGCTTTTCGGTACAGATCTATCAGGGGGAAACAAGGGGTCATCGTGCTATTAGGATCAGGGAACCCAAAGTGCTCTGTGGTATTTGAGTTGAAGATGTAAGGAGGGGTGTGTGGGCTCACCAAGAGCAGCAGACAGGTCAGCCGGCCGGTGAACGGGCGAATGGCTGGCAGCGGGCACCTCTTCTGTGTTGATCTTGTTCTTTCGCTTGATGTTAACCACTCTCTTCTTCTTTTTCCTTTTTTCGCCTATAGCTGGTCACGAGATACGACAATACGTTTTTTAGTTTTGGTTCTTCTTGACATAGTGACAATAATGTGTGTATTAATAATGTTATTAACTATCAAGTTAAGGGTGCTATATGTAAAAAATGTACTGCACTAAATCATAAAATGACCATGATAGGTCATCAGAGATTAAGGAAACATGCTAAGTCGAAATACTGGCTTCTCCGACAACAATGCTACAGCCAGTTGTTCACGGGTAAATCTTGGAGTCTTAATCTTGCACTCGTCTCATATAATGTTGCGCTCGGCTCGTCTTGCGCTCGTGTTCGTTCAGTGTCCTCAACCTGGACAACGCGTGAGCTTCGAGTCTGGGGAGGAGGGGGTGGGCTGAGACAACTCTCTCCAATATTGTGAATTTGGACTGCAGTACCCATTTTAAACACTCGGGGCCATTGTTACATATAGCACCTTTAATGGTTCATTACCTTTGGTGACTTGTTCTTCATGGTCCCCAGGTGATGGTGGCACGTCCTGAAGAGACTGGTCTTCTTTGACCTTTTTCTTGCGTCTCAGTTTGCCTTTCTCCTTTTTCTGAGGGATCAGGGCACTGCTAGCCTTCTCCTTCTGCCCGGACAGCTCCTGCTCTCCCTCCATGCTGTTGTGTTCGTCCTTCTGCTGCGTTTCTTCTCCCAACTCTTTTCTCATATCTTCCTCAATCTTCACCTGTTTCTTCTTCGACCTCTTCAGCTTCTTTTTCAGCGTGTTCTCCTGTGAACAACATTTAAAAAATCTTGTCAGTTGCACATCTATACTATAAAAAACCTGTTTAGGACTAACAAACATGTGAGACGTGAGATGTTTAGTTTTTTAACCTTTTGGAGCATGTTTCGGATAGGCTTCATTTTGCCGCCACTGTTGTGCATTTTCTCCTCCTCTTGAGGCCGGTGAGCCTGACGGAGGTCAGACATGTTTGAGTGCAACCTGTCACAGAACACAGTGAATGTACCGGGTTAAAAAGAGTCATCCTGCACCTCCAAACACGTCTGAGTGTTGTTTAATTTTCGAATGGGGGGAACCGGCATGCACGGCTACATCATCGTCATTTTTCCAAATCGGAACCAATTGTTAACGCAAATCCCAGACCAATGGTCCATATTTTCCATATTTTTGGTATGAAGCAGTACTCTCTTAATAGCAAAGACCTCTATCAAATGACCTCTGACCTTTCTTCTTTGGTTTTTCCACGACCCTTCTCCGCCCTGCGAGGTTTGTCCCTCTCACCCGGGGCAGGCAGGGGCCTCCTGCTGTCCTGGGCCAGACGGGCACAGAGCTCTGGGTAGTCCATGCACACCGCCCGCAGCAACCAGCGGAGACCACACAGGGTCTTCCTGTCGGCCCACCGCCGGAGGTCCATGGAGGCAGAGCAAGGCTCCTGAGCGGGGGGGAGGAGGTAGGAGGTGTTTGGTAACTACCTTGGTTTCCATGTTTTTTGTAAACTGATTGTGTAAATAATAAAATAATAATACATTCAGAAAAATAAACAGGACAATAAAGACAGGAGGGCAGGAGGAAAGAGGCAAAAACAGGGCATATGGGCTTCAAACTGAGTAGACCATCTTAAACAAATGGGTTTTGATGAGACATTTAACAACAGTGACAGAGTCGGATTGATGGGTGGGTGTGTGTGTGTGTGTGTGTGTGGGGGGGGGGGGGGTAGATATATAATGTATTATATTTTATGTACGGATGTCAAGTCAAGGACAACACTTACTATATGGCACAGAGAGCGGCTTTGGTTGACCAGCTTGTCCAGAGAGAGAATTTCAATCAGCTCACCTCCCAGCAGCGCATTAATTTTATCCTGTTTGTTGGCCAATCTAAAACAATAACAACGAATAATCATAGAATAATGATTCATGTTTGCTGTAATTACTGTTATTATGGTAGTTGCATTCATTGCAACTACCACTAGAGACCGCTGTTTGACAGTGTAAAATATAAATTATAGTTCAGCTATAACAGAAACCACCACTGGATTTAATAACAGTAAATTCGACTTACACTAATATGGGTTTTCCCGCCACCCTGGGCTGCTTCAGCATATCGGACAGGACCTCCTTGACCTCCTTTATCCGCTGCCTGTCACTGGAGTCCACCACGAAGATGATCCCATGAACGCCCCCGTAGTACTCCCTCCACGCCCCTCGCGATTCCGGTGCTCCCCCGACATCCAGCAAGCTTACCAAGTAGTTCTCCACCCTCAGCTCCGAGCGAACACAGCCATGAGTGGGGCCCACTTCCAAACCTGAGGGCACTGAGACAGACATGAGGGGAAAACATTTGGATATTGTCACGTTTTGTGTGCCGTGTAGCTTTTTCACTGAATCCATCACTTTTATTTTGCTTCTTTGTTACTTAAAACATGTTAACTGTCTCTAATTCATATAGAATCAACGCAGTTTGTTGAAAGCAATTTCGTCTGTGGGGAATTTTTTTTAACAAAAGCGATGGCTGCAGTGAAAAGATACTTTTGTATTTGTATTTCTTCTATTACCTCTCAGCATCCCCCTGATGGAGGATGTCTTTCCCGCCTTGTCAAGACCAACCACCAGAACAGTCACTTTCCTGTGTTCAACACATACAGTTTACACAGTCAAGTGTTAATAGCCATTTTAAGGCTCAACATAACGTTTACATACGGTAGGGTGAATTAGTTCATTTGCATATTCTCACCTGATTGGTTCCTGCATCTTGGACACCCAGCTGCAGCAGTTGCTCATCAGGTTGAACATATTTGAATGATGAGAGCCAGGTGAGCACAGTGACCATCATATTCTCTGGAGCCTGTATCTGAGCACATTGCACACTTAATGTGAGACACAACACAACACAAAGACGGTCTTGAATGGTGCTTAACATACTTCAGCAGATGGTAGTATGGTAGCAGACTCAAGGCCATCCCAAGTCTGGAGATCTACCTCATTGAATTCCAAATGTAGCACACATGAATATAAGTATTGATATTCATGAACCCATAATAACACATCCGATAATAGAACCTTACAAGCCTATACTGCAACGACAGCAGCACCTTTAAACATCACGTCCCGATTAGAAAAAACAACCTTAAATGATAATGCACCCATCCTTTTAACATCTTGCGGAGTTTCCCTATTGTAATGCATACTGATGAACACATGAGGCTTAGATGTAGTGGTAAGGGTGTCCGATTCCCAGCCGAAATCCACAATGTCCGCCTACCTGTAGGCTATGCTATCCTAGAGCAAGATTCCCAACTCCTACATGCTCATTTTTAACATGTATCTGAATTGTGTCTGCTTAATGATTAACTATACACCTGCATTAATTGCTCTTAGTTTCCGGAAGGCCTGCTCTACACATATAGACACACAACAGGTCTGTCTATGGAGACAGCGTGTGCTAAGAACAATCCTTTGGCTGAGACATCTGCTGGGGCAGTTTAATCTGCTAAAGCCCAGCGTGAAACAGTTCAGAATGGTCCCCATTTACAGTGCTGTCAATGGGATGACCCGGTTTCTGTTTGGACTGGAGGAAACAGACAGAGATCCATCTGTCATTATGAAGTAATGATAATAAAATTTGTGTTGTTTTTTGTTGAGATAGTTATCCTGAGAATTTGATATTGGTGTAGTATATGTATAGTTATATTCTTTATAGGAGTAACAGTAATAAAAAAGTCCTAATAAAATGATGTAAAATGTAGTTGTTATTGTTGTTGTGGTTGTTGTTGTTGTTGTTGTTGTTGTTGTTGTGTAGGCCTAATTATCGTGAGCGTATTAAGTCATTATAGCTCACATTCCAATACACTTACATAACACATATGCGCACCCAATGAGAAATCCCAACAGAAGCGGTTCATAAGACATTGGAAATCCAGTGTTGTAATGGGAGGTCTCCATCCATTCCAAGCCACTGGCTTGACTCTCTTAACTTTCTGGATAGCAGCCGGACTGCTTGGAGGATTTAAATACACACTCAGGACTGAGACCCTGCAGCGGGGTGTAGAGCCATGCTCCCCCATGGGAAACTAAAGATTTTGTATTCATTATTAGGCTTTCATATTTTACATTATACTAAATGTTTTCATCGTTGTAATACAACAAAAAAAGTCACGATATTATGACCTCTATCAAATAACTAGGGGAGACCCCCACTTCTGCGTGAATTTCTCAATCAATGATACCCTTGGGTAAATGTTGAACAATTAATATTCAGTACACAATGCTGAGTTTAATACTTACAGGAGGAGATCTATGTCCATGTGCTGGTGTCCACCTCTCTGCTGACATCACTACCTGTACATCTAATGAGGCTCAGGATAAACCCCTGGTCACCTCATGTGGGAGGAGCCACCTGGTAAACATAACGCTGGCATTTAGACCAATCCCAGAGCCGCGTTTTTTCATCGTTATTTGTTTTGCCACAAGTGCAGCATGCAGGGGTAATACATTTGTCCATGGAAACCAAAAGTACCCTGTGGTCAAATCACTGACGCGTTATTGTGATCGCCCATGCTTTTGTCATGTCGGTAAGCTGTGGCCCCTGTGAGGTCAGAGGATTTGGATGGATTGAGGCTGCGTTGATTCAGCCACGCACAGAAGAAACTGAATTACCTCTTTAACCGGTGGTCATGTGGTGTCCCGGACCCCAACGGTCTGTAAATGAATCAACTATGAAGAGGAAAACTGACATACTGTATGTTTATTGGTAATGGTGATTGGAGTGTTTCAGGGTTATCATTTCATGAATAACACACTAAAGAATGTAGTACTGATGAATACAATTATTTGTCAATAAATGATGTGGTGGTATACCATAATACGATTACAATTAGCCTGTTTAATCATAAAATTACAATCTATTTGTCTGAGATTAATGTACAATCATAGTTTTGCAAAATAGAACGTGACTGTCATTCCTTAGCTTTTATTTTGGCAATAACAATTGAATACCACTAGATGGCGTCATATTGCGTTATTGAACTCTACCGCATGTTTAAATGTCATGTTGTGGTACTTTGTTGTTGTGGCGTGGGAGCAAGATTGACGTTCTCCCTGCGGCAAGCACGCCGTTCTTCTCAGCACTAGACTGTTGTATGCAAAATTATGTGTGTAAGTAATAGCTTGAAAGAAAATCTTCTGTGGAGTAGGCCTACCGTGAGGAGGGTCTACTTCAGTTGAGCAAATATTTGCCTTTGGTAGGAATGGTGGATGTCAACAGCCATGGGGCCTTTATGTGATATTGGCTTTATAGGATTATGTCATGATTCCAGTATTGAATTAGGTGGGGCCTAATTCCAACACTTGTAAATGTTTAACAGCAATTTTCTCAAAATGACATTTTGCACACATGCCGAGTTCAACAACTCATGTCTCATAATAGGTAAAGCCACATAATTCTTGTGGAGGAAATAGATAGATAGAACTTCAAACTTAGAACTTCAATCATTAACATTTGTAAATACTAATATAACTGACAACTGCCAAATATGTGACTCAAAGGTGTGGTTCCTCCTGCATGGCCTTAGTTCCTCCCTCATACCACTGTCCTAGCTAGAGAAGATCTATGGTCCAGAAGTTGAAGCCTCTGGCCATGGTTACGTTTACCTATCATAAACAAAACTAGTAGAGTCTTGTTTCTTCTACTGTTACGCCCATATATGGACAAACAATACATACAATACAGTGTTCTGTACTCCTCCCTTCCCTCTGATAACCTGTGTATCTTCCTTCCCTCTGTTCCTATATAACCTGTGTATCTTCCTTCCCTCTGTTCCTATATGACCTGTGTATCTTCCTTCCCTCTGTTCCTATATGACCTGTGTATCTTCCTTCCCTCTGTTCCTATATAACCTGTGTATCTTCCTTCCCTCTGTTCCTATATAACCTGTGTATCTTCCCCTTTGTGCTTTGAAGACTTATGGTGTACATTTTATGTGTCTTGTAACTCTTCCCATGATCATGCTTTATTAAACGTCACCTCAATGCCTATCCAGAGGGTCAGACTTTTTCAGAGGGATGTTCAGAGGGATTTTATGAGGGATATCTTTTGTCATTTTCATTTTATGTGGTATTATATCTAAAAAAGATATGCAAATTGGTGCATATTTAATTAGATAACACAGAATTTGCATACAATAATGTGACTTTTAAA
>OOFB01038329.1:41041-52780 GCA_900323305.1 Trachyrincus murrayi
TGTAATACATCTCAGCAATCATCACACCTCTTCTGTTGAATCAGTTGTACAGCAGACATGATCTTCTATCTACATAAATACATGTTGTTTATGCCTATCAGTGCCCTGTGCATGTTAATGTAGCAGACCAGCAGTCCAGGCCCTGTGCATGTTAATGTAGCAGACCAGCGGTCCAGGCCCTGTGCATGTTAATGTAGCAGACCAGTGGTCCAGGCCCTCCCTGTGCATGTTAATGTAGCAGACCAGTGGTCCAGGCCCTGTGCATGTTAATGTAGCATACCAGTGGTCCAGGCCCTCCCTGTGCATGTTAATGTGGCAGACCAGTGGTCCAGGGCCTCAGTGGAAACCTGCCTGGACCCAATCAGAGGAGCCTACTGAGTGCTCTCTCACTCCCGGTCAAGGCTGAGAAGAACATTGCTGACGTTGTCCCCAACAAGCTAATCATCCAACATGGAGGGACCCGGTCCTGTGTGCTTACCTGCTCATCCAAAATGTCTCCTAACTGCTTGGCTGTGTTCGTGCATGCTGAGTCCATCTCATCACATTTAGTATTGTTTTTTTTTATGGGAGTTTTTTATTTAGTGGCTTTTATTGTGCATTTCTGGACAGAACTGCGCAGAGAGACAGGAACATGGGTTGAGAAAGAGAGGGAATGGCATGTGGCATATGGGACCGCAGGCAGGAATCAAACCTCTCATTACGTTCGGTTAGTCTCGTGTTTTGACCTGCCGATACCTTCTGGTGCCAGCTTAATCTGTGTGAGCCGTGTTGGAGGATAGATCCGCGGAGCAGTAAACAGGACGTAACGGCTCCGTATCCCTGTGTTTATATTGTCGTCGTCCTCCTCCTCCTCCTCCTCCTCACATTAACATGCCGCTCTGGTACATTTATCCATCACGATCGTGTCCCAGCACCATTTCCCTGCCTGCTTTTTTGTCTGAGCAGCGGAATCGTGAACAGTTGAGAGGTGGAGAATGCCTGTGGGTGGAGCAGCACCTCATCCTCCTGCTTCTCTTGAGGACTATGATTATTATGCAGTCTGGAGGTTTCTTCATGACAGTTCTGCAGGTACAGCGCTCAGTGCAAGTGTGTGTGTGTGTGTGTGTGTGTGCCCACGCAGACTGTGCAGAAGTAACATGGAACAGTTTAATGATATAAGAAAAACATACGAGAAAATAAGTACATTACAGGGGGAGGGGGGAATACTATATGTACAAATGTTTAAAGGATCCATACCACTTCTGTCATTTCTTTCTATCTTTCTTTCTTTCTTTCTTCTCTCTGTCTTTCTTTCTTCTAAGCGATGGCGGTCCTCATATAGGCCTGAGGTGCGTGGTTACTCTTGGTTGCCACATAAATTGTGGGTTCTATATGGCCTATCTTAAGAACTATAAAATCATAAGAGCTTTATGATCGTAAGATATACGATATGATCTTAGCGATGATCTTAATCACAGGAATGACTCATGCCCCAGCATGAGAAGGAAAGGCAGTTTCATGGAAACGTTTACAGTCCTTTCCAATGAATGCCATATGCTACTAGTTATGACCCGCTCGGGGTACATCAGAGCACTGTTTCTGCCTAGCAGCCATCGCAGCACCCGGGGATTTTAGGTTTGCAGTTCATACAGAAGCCCATCGATGGAAGTGTTGTGCTGCTCTGCTAACTAAAGTTAACTGCTTCCCATACTGATACCTGGAGACTCCAAGTCCTGCGGTTAGCCCAATACTATGAGCAGCAGATACCTAGTAACCAGTAGGGGTGGGTATTGGCAAGAATCTGGCCATGCGATACACATCACAACACAAGGGTTACGATTCAATATGTTGCGATTATTTCATATGTATGCAATATGTTTTAGGTTAAATTGATTTCTTTTAATATTTCTTGTAAAAAAAACAACTACTGACTGATACTTACTCACGAGATCAATACAATGACATGACAAAGAGGTCCCACGAATTAAGCCAGACATGCATACTGCCACAAACCATGTGTAGACTATTAAAATCCATACGACATGCGCTGTGAATCAGTTTAATATTGGGAAAAATAAAATTGCAATATTAAGTGTATCGATTTTTCCGACCGATCCCAGTAACCAGGCAGCTTAGGAAGCCATTGTCCTTGTTTATCTGTGATCTCTAATTTCACTGCATGGATGATATATATATATATATATATATATATATATATACACAGGGGGGTCATTTAGCCTATAGCAGACACGTGTATCCAAAGTGACTTACAGTGAATTCAGATAGGCTACATGTCATTAAGCAGCAGGTAGGGCATCTTGCCTACAGGTAGATGCCTACAGGCAGACTGCAGACATTTGGGGATCGAACTCACGTTTCAGCAGGAGGCGGAACACCCCAACCACTATGCTAACCCGCCTCCCATCTCTAACTATAACCTTTCCTCCTCTGGCTTGTTCTGGGTTCTCTGCCTGACCAATTTGATGGGGCAGCGTATAGAGAGCTGGCATCAATAATTCACCTGAGGGTGGGCTGCTGTCTCCCCCAGCCCTGTAGCTGTAGCGCGGATAAAGACCGAGATAAACAAACCTGACTTCATTATTAGAAATCAAACAGCTGTTCATTTGCCAGTGTCCCGGGGATGCAAACTGGGCTCGTCTCGTCCCGCAGGGGAATAACGCAACCCAAACTGCGGCCAACTATCGTAAATCATCGTGATTCCCCATAATTCCACGTGTGAGAAGACCGCAGGTACACACACGTGCTCGTGGGTTTGTTTTCCGCCGTGCATGCTGGCTGCAGATCTGTGGGCCCGCCATGTGTTTGCTATTGCGCCAGGCCGGTTAATGCACTGCTTGTTTTGTGAGGGCGTAACTGGTATTACCTCATGCATTGCGCTCTGACAGCCAGCTGCAGAGGCTCCAAGCGCGATGCTGCCGATGCACAGGGGAGGGCATGTTAAGACAACTCAAGTTCACATGTTTAAAACCCCGCACACTCCCCCCAGAGTTGCGTAAGAGCCCCCGACTTCTCAGAAGAAACGCTGTGGTTTTCAGAAAGAGGGGCGGGGGAAGGCGTCCTGTTGGCGTTCCTCCATGGACACGTCATCTTGATCTCCTCCTGATCAACACAGTGTACGTGACGGGGACTTATGGTAGTTTATTGTTTTTCACACGTTTCTTTATATTTACGTTTTGTTTAATGAGTTATTGAACCACTTGCAGAGAGGTAAGGTGTACGCTACCCATTCCAAACGTTAGTGTGAAGTCAGAGTGCAGTGTGAGTACTGGAGTGTAGTTGAGAATGTGTCAGAACTCTCACTCCCGTACGAGATGTTTGTTTGGCTGTTCCAAACCCCCGAGGAGAAAGCAGTAATTAGCAGACACCATTAACCCTCGACGTAGCAAAGTAGGCCTACCTCCAACACAATGGCCACAGCCACCGGCTTCTGCCTCTTATGAAAGATAACGGTTTAGTATGCAGACTCTAGAAGGACAGGGAGAACATGTCTTTAAATGTCATTGAAATATGTTTTGTTTTCTTTGGTAAGTCCCCTCCATGCCGAGCTAGAATGATAAGCAAATAATAACTATAAACAGTGATAAACGACGAGTCTGGGTGTTCTCTGTTTATACAGATCTGTCATGTAATTATAATTGGTAGCGCGAGCTACAGCAAACGGTCAGAAGGTTCTGCGTTTACTCAAGACAAGAGGTCTGACACTTCAAACACCCCTCGTAGAGGGGCCCTTGAGAAACTTTGAATATGTTACATTTGAGTGGGGAATGTCTGTAGCTGCCCACCCGCTGAGAGAGAGCGTCCAAGGACAGCCAAGTGGTTATACAGGACGTCTGGACAGATAGGCCCCAGCCTTGAGAGAGTCGGCTGAGGTCTTCAGTCTTTACTCATCCTGCAGTTCCTGTCCGTTTCTGTTGATGTCCAGTGACATGTAGGCTCCGAAGAGAAACCTTAACAAAACACGTGTATTGCATGTTATCACTGCTACTTTCCCATTGAAATGTTACTTAGTCTGGGACTTTTATAGGTGGACAACATTTCATTAGTTTATCGGAGTATTGATATGATGTATTATGTGCAGTGATGATTCAGCAACAAGACCTTCAACTATGTAAATCCGAACCAAGTCTCCATCTCTGTGCATCAATAACAACCAATAACATGCCTGTCAACATAGCAACATGCTACTGCAGTATGCTGTTCTATGGATATTGACTTGAAGCCCACATTAGTTTAACCCGTAGTAACCCAGATGCTAAACGCCTCTCTGTCCTCCTCTACTAGCAAACCACTTTCTCATCGGCGTCTCCTCCTCTGCTTTCCACCGTGTGTCTGTTATTGATCGTTCCTTAGAATCTTTCTTTAGTGCTTTCAATCTCCATTGTTTGGTGTGTGTGTGTGTGCGCGTGTATGTGTGCGTGTGTGTTTTAGATGGCGTGTTTTAAATCAGTCTCATGTCTGTAAAGGAAATCCTCGTTCCTAATACTCAACACAAAGACCTGTCAGGCCTCCATAAAGAATGGCTTTTAATCAGCACACACACACACACATTGCTTTCATGGCTCCCCCTTTTCCCTTAAAGTCTTGACATCTTTACTCTGCAGGAGAAAACAAACCATATACCATTGATCATCTTCATATCTATTTTAAGTTTGGGCTCAACTGCAGATGGGAGCATCGATGTACTTAATGTTGGTGGTCGTCAAAGTAATTGAATTGAATGTAACCAATGGAATTATGTTCCCAAATGTCCAGTCGGGGAGTAATAAACTACATCATACCTGAGCTTATCTTTGTGTTGGAAGTGGGCTCAGGAAGGGCCCTGGCATGATGACTGACATGATGGCTCTAGCATGATGGCTCTAGCATGATGGCTCTAGCATGATGACTCTGGCATGATGACTCTAGCATGATGACTCTAACATGATGGCTCTAGCATGATGACTCTGGCATGATGGCTCTGGCATGATGGATCTGCTGGATCAGCAAATAACAACATATTTGAAAAAATGAGAATTTAATACAAAAAAACAACATAGTATCAGATTTGGGGGGAATGATGTAATCCTCTTCTTCTTCTTCTTCTTCAGGTTGGATCCGGGAGTCATCACCACTGGTCTCTGGAGGACTGGAACAATAGCACCTGAAGTGACTCTGAAAGCCTCTCTGATCTGCTGCGGCGTATCAGATGTTACCAGAGCACCACTCCAGTTCGGCTGTTTTTCTTTTTCATTTTTCTTTTCTTGTCTTTTCTTGCAAGCCGACACTTGGAAGGGACGAGCGTGTTGCTCTGCAGACGTTGCTGTCGCCCAGCCAGGGAGAGAAGTCAGGGTGTTTGCAGGCAACTAACGTGCTCCTGGCAGAGAGGTGTCGGTAGAAAGTGCAGCCGCTCAGCGTTATCAAAGAGGATGTGTGATGTGCACCTGTTAGCAGGGGCTTGTCACGGTGTTGATGAAAGACCAGGTTCTTTTACACCCCGAGGTGAGGGGTGGGGGGGGGGGGGGGGGGCTTGTGACAGAGCCGGCCTTTGTTTGATGTGGAGTCGTACTCTTTGGACTTGGGGGAACTCCACCCACCTGTGTCCACACATCCACCACCCGTTACTGAAGCAACTCCAAGTCTGCCACGAGGTTTTGGAAGGTCTGTTGAGGGAGAAGGTTAATTAAACATCACACAGGCGAGATGTCTTTGCGTTAAAGTTCAATACATAATATGCCATACAGTACATACACGGTTTGTCTCATAAGTCTTGTACAAAGCTTTTAAACCTTTGTTCATCACTTATGATGTAACAACGTTTTAAGAATGAAATTGATTTGTATTGGTTTTAGCTATGATTATAATTAGTGCATTCATTATTTGTAGTTTACAACGCAAGAATCCAAAAACCAAAAAGATTCATACAAATTAGTTTCACATGAACGTGAAACAGTCAGAAACCTTGAATCCTGTCCGATATTATTATTGATAACCCCCTCAGTAGTTCCTCTGTCATACATCAAACCCGGAAGGATCAATACTCATGATCCCGCCACGTTGATGCGTCACATCCAGGAAAGGGACATCAATTATGCATCATTAACCCCGGAGCATGACCCCAACTCAGCCTGCACTCCAACAGTACTCCCCTTAGTACACCAACAGGCCTTATTAGTTACTGGGAAATCACAGCAGAAAACACAGAGTAACCTTTGGAACTAACAGATAACAGATCATAATGATCCCAGGGCATCCCCTGACTCACTCCAAAGACAGACCCATCTGTCTGCCGTTTAGTTCAGGGTCTAAGGGGTTAAACCCATGACGCTACTCTCTAGTTATCCAGTGATGACGTCTGGCCCCAGTAAGACCATCATGTGGTATATTATATTGGGTAGTTTGCTTGACTTGTGTGTCTACAAGGTATCATAAAATGCAGGTGAACATTGCATTTTAATTAAGTAAACTGTATCACAGCTGTTGTGTCCTCATACACATTGAAATGAGCCAGTGTGTGTGTGTGTGTGTGTGTGTTTGTGTGTGTGTTCCTGAACTGTATACAAAACACTATTTACTATCCGGCTTTCACCTTTAGTCATCCTTTTATGTCGTAATGATCGCTAAAATGCCAGCTAATATGCCTTTTTATAATTGATGTAATATGCATGAGTTATAATACATAGTTTTCTTGGCAACTTCATTAAAAGTTAATTAAATTGTTTGGGTGATTATATTTGACTCTTATTGAGCCTACCCTGGCTATATTGCATAATTACAGTTGTTGCATAAAACCGAATAAATTGTTGCATAAAGTTGAATAGATTAATCTTTAAAATCTTTCAAAATAGTTTTCTCTGTTTATGTAAACCTTGACCGGGCACAACATCCTGTTCCACGTCTTTAGAAAGAAGTAAATAAAGCAAAAGTAACAAATATTATGGCCTATCTATTTCTCTGAAGAGATGCCGAGATGCTGCCCTGTTACTAATCCTTCACAGATGAACGTTGTCTGGAGAATCTCTGAGTGAAGACGCTGGACAGACGCACAACCACGACCCAACCACAGCTATTTCACCAGTGTCTTTTATAAACACTGACTGTGGCATATTTAAATCTTTCCAACGATGAGAGTTGCTATTAAACGACACAAGCATGCATAACATCTCAGCCCAACATACTGGTTATAGTTTACCCTCAAAATAAAGGCTTGGTTTGGATCGGTAACCACAGATAGAACATATGTTGCGAGTGTGAGTTTAGCTGTAAAATATCTTCAATGTATTCACTTTCTTTTTCACAGTGAGATATCATTCAGAGTCAGAGGGTGTGTTGCAATAAGAAGGATTGGTTCACATTGTTACGTGTTTATAAAACAGGAGTGTATCTGTGAGCACACGGCGTGTCATGTGTGCTTGTGTCAGTAGTTGCATCACAGCATCTTGTTTCCCATAAGAGCGGCCAGGCTGCAGCAGGCTGAGATGGGAGAGTCTGGGTTGGGCCGGACATGGTGACTCAAGGTTTTCCAGCTGTTCCTGCTTTACGATGACTTGTTACAACCGTCCAAAACAGCCAGCAATTGTGTTCGTTGTCCTCTGTTACTGGTTCTCCCTCTCTGTTCCTCTCTGGTGTCACGCCTGACTCATCCTTCACCTGCAGCCCGCCCGGCAGATGTCCTGTCAAACTCACACACACACACACACACACACAACGCCACCGAGACTCACCAGCAACAGAGGTGACTCCATTTTGGATCCGAGCAGACTGACTTAATGTAGTTCTCCTGAGAAGCTCTGTCGGGTTTCGCAGGCCGTATGCAACACTGGCCTCTGACCGTAGATGAATCACCTCCTTTCTGACTATTTAATTCCCCTCCTCCTCCTCCTTATCCTCATCCTCCTCCTCCTCTGGGGCGGGGTCCTGGCGAGGGAGTGACAGCTCCGTCCAGATGCTCGCACGCCTCCTTGTTTTTATCCTCCACCTTCGGAGGAGAATCGCTGCTTTTTAGTCAACGTGTGTGCTGCCTCTCCAAAGTCTTTGTTTCCTCCAGAGACACGTTTCAAACATGAGGGTTGTGATTCCATGCTTTCAACGCCTGCTCTTTTGTGCTGTGTTGTGTTGTGTATGCCTGTGTCTGTTGTGTCCTTTGAATTGTCTATTCGTTGCATGGCAGAAGACTCTCTCTACAGGCACAATTATGTTGCCTCGCAAATCAACACAGCATACTTTTCTTTCAATCGCTTTCTCAAAGCCATGAATGGAGAATGAAGAAAAGTGTTTATTTATACTTTTTCGATTCACTTCAATGCTTTGTCTTGCATTGGGCCCGACACGGCCTCTGGTGATATATTTGAGTACATGTAAATGTGTTTGGGCAGGTCATGTACGCTGTATAATGGTAGTCCTTGTATAATCTTCTGTTTGGCTTTGGTTTTTAGGTTTGATTGGAACATTGTTCATCTCCTAAGTCATCCTTAAACAGACAGAGCTTACAGTATTGGGAAAGATGCCTTTTCAGGGAAAAGCCAAATCCTACAAAGAAACCGATGGCTTTTAGCAACTGCATCATAATAAGGACAAACAGAGCAACGGTTGTTAGCATACAAAATCCTAACAAATAAACAAGGCATTTGGCAGGTCACCTGAGCCAAATGTACAGATTGTGCCGTGAGCAGAAGGTGGACCTGGACAGCCTATTAACCTAACATGGAGGTGTTTTGGTTTTGGAGGACGTTAGAGCGTGGAAACACTTGTGAACACAACACAAAAGACCACGTGTTTAAAAGATGCCAAATCTCTTTTGTCTTTAGTATTAGTATTTAGTATATTCATGTTCATATGCTGCCAACACCATATGGGTCCTACTTACTCACACCTTGATCACATTGATCGCCAGTCTAGTGGCTGACTCCCACCCCAAAGGTGCTGGGTTCGATCCCCAATGTCCACAGCTTACCTGTAGGCCATCCTTGAGGCTCTAATCCTATAACTGCTCCTCCATGTCCCTGAAGTCACTGTAAATGACTAAAAACAGTACAATAATATAATCAATACTATAAAGAACCCTGATCACGAGAACAGAATTCAGGAATCAACACTAGGATTGGCTTCCTTCAGCATTCAACCTTATTATTCTTTATTCCCCCCTGTGAGGGAGACCGTTGTAGCCGGACCCTCGCTGCTTCACGTGCGTCCCCACCAGTGCTTTGCATTATTAGTGATGCATCAACATATCACTTTTATGGCTTCCTGGAAACCTGACACTGCCCTCTAAAAGCATGGCACGCTCCATGCGTGCCTCCATCAGTCACAATCACTTTTGTGTCTCTGCGTCCGGGAAGCCGAGCATTTAACTACTCCAACGTTCCCACAACTCCACTTGTTTCAGCCATGTTTCATGGTTATGAGCCCCTTACTCCCAGGGTTCCCTGCATGCAGACGATGCTGTCCAGGCCCATTCGCACGCAGTCGGAACAGAAAGCACGACAATGTATTGCATTGTATGGCGTTACTATGAGTTCATTAACTCTAGGTCACCAGTGCATTTGGACACCTTGTATCCGTCAATAAGACGAACAAACAAAAACTGATTTCAGGAATAATCGAAGACGTTCATTGAAAATAATTGGCAACAAATGTTTTCCCTTTCTGTCCTCTGATCTGAGCTTGAATGTTAATAACGATGGTGAGGAAAAATGACCACTCTGAATCTTCAAAAACAGAAAAGCTTCTTCCAAAAACAACAACATATCTCACTGAAGTTCATGCCAGAGTCAAGCACTTGACTCTGGTAAGTAAATCATCCCCTTCGTGCACCATCCTGAGCCTGATGATGCATACCCAGAGTGCTTTGCAGCGTTTAAACTGGTAAAAAAAATCTGATGGAGCTGTGCTTAGCCGGGAAGACGTTGACCTCACCGCGGACGGAAATCCCTCAAAATGGCTAACCCATCTAACTCGCTAATAATAACCCCCTGACACATCTCACAGAGTTCTGCTGTGTGTAGGTTCCTGCCTAATGGGCCGGGGGTTGGAGCATGACAGTGTGTATTCATCACTGACACACAACACACCATTCAGACGCATGGTGGGCATCAGTCTCAAGCCCTCCTTGATGTCACTAAGGCTGCAATCGGCCAATCAAGGGTTTCCCCTGATCTCCTGCGGTGGTGACAGGACCGGGATGTCCACGGTCTTGTGTCTTGGGAGTCTTCACATTTTAACAGAGCCATATATGGTCACGCTGCCAATAAACCCCTGGCAGATGAGGTAGAGCTAATTGCACGGGATGAATCATCTCGTTTTCGAGGGGTGGGTGCATCTTGTTGAGATGAGATGAGCTAAATAAATAATGACGGCCCTTTGCCGTCACTCCTCGAGAGTGGACGTGTGGTTGAGGACAAAGCAATGTTGGAACTTTATATTTTTGTATCATTTGTTTTGGAAAATGTACGAACTATTCCTAGTTTTGACTTCAGTCCAGTGTTAATGATATGAATCAGTCTATTCCTGACGGACTCAATGGCAGTTGACTGACTAGTCAGTCATTATCAGCTACAGGAGAACACCCAACAAAACAACTGATTGCTTTCAGAGAACTATAAGAATATATAGAATATAGAAGATAGAATATTACAGGCCCATGTTATACATAAGAAGAATTAAAACCAAGGCACCAGACCGCAGCATGGCTGCTCAGTGGGCTCCTCTGTAGGCTTAGTGCAATCAGCTGAATAAAACCAGAGGCTCTGGATTACCTCCACCCGTGATCCCCATATAAGGAATACATGTGTGCTCTTGTCTTGGAGAGAAAGGGAGGGAGAGAGGGAGAGTTGGGAGAAGTGTCGGGTGGAGACAGATGAACAGGGTGAAGACTTGGGTTTCCTACAGCTTCGGCCACGCTGTTTGTGTTCCTTGTTGATCCACCACCCCTTGATACGACCTTGGAGATTCATGTTCCTCATGGCCAGTCAACAAGGCCAGCCCTTTTTTCTGAAAGATCTACTTAGTCCATTACCCCAAGAGGTCGTGACCTGGACTCTCGTGAATAAAATTCCATATTTGTCTTCTTCCCTTTAACAGCCTCTGAGAGGAGAGCTAAGTGGTTTAAAGCCCAAACATCCTGTCCTGCCCTCTCTCCTGTTTCCTGAATGTTTCTCTCTCCCGCTCTCCCACTCTCTCTCTCTCTCTCTCCCACTCTCTCTCCCGCTCTCCCACTCTCTCTCTGCCGCTCTCTCTCCCGCTCTCCCGCTCTCTCTCTCCCACTCTCCCACTCTCTCTCTCTCTCCCGCTCTCTCTCTCTCTCTCCCGCTCTCTCTCTCTCTCTCGCTCTCTCTGGCTTACAAGCTCTCGCTCCGACCCTCCCTCTCACCCTCCCTCTCACTCTCTCTCACTCCCTCGCTCGCTAACACTCCTTTTTCATTTTGTTTTACTTCAGTCCAACACGGTTCACGGTCTTGATAGCGCTTCGAGCTACAACCGAAAAGTTTCCTGGCTTTTTAAAGTTTAATTGCAGAAAACTTGAGAAAGAAATGTTCGGATATTTCAAGAAAACTAACTATTTCTAGCATGTGTCTGTCGTGTGTGTGTGTGTGTGTGTGTGTGTGTGTGTCTGTAGTGTGTGTGTGTGTGTGTGTGTGTGTGTGTGTGTGTGTGTGTAAGGCCTGTCCCCCCAGGCCTAGCGTGTTCCAGAGATCAAAGACACGCCACGATACACCGCCTGATGGAAGGAAAGTCATGACATATATATACATATACATATATATA